>JAJGOT010000568.1:327500-526360 GCA_022457155.1 Cladopsammia gracilis | reverse complement strand
ATATATTTAAATTTGATTTTCCGTCTAATGTTGAACTGCAATATCCAATGCTTTGACGACCCAGAGACCCAAATACCCAGAGACCCAGAGACCCAGAGACCCAGAGACCCAGAGACCCAGAGACCCAAGACCCAGAGACCCAAAGACCCAGACCCAAAGACCCAGAGACCCAAAGAGAGACCCAAAGACCCAAAGACCCAAGAAGAGACCCAGAGAAAGAAAAGAGAAAAGACCCAAAAAAGACCCAAAAAAAACCCAAAGACCCAAAGACCCAAGACCCAAAGACCCAGACCCAAGACCCAAAGACCCAAAGACCCAGAGACCCAAGACCCAGAGACCCAGAAGACCCAAAGACCCAAAGACCCAAAGACCCAACCCAAAGACCCAAACCCAAAGACCCAAAGACCCAAAGACCCAAAGACCCAAAGACCCATAGACCCATAGACCCACAAACCCAAAGACCCAGAGACCCAAGGGCCCAGGAACCCAAGGGCCCTAACCCTAACGACCCAAAGTCCCGGAGGACCCAAAGGCCCAAGTTCCCAGAGGACCAGAGTCCTAGAAACCCAACAGCCCAAAGCCCTAGCGATCCTAGAAACCTTAGAGGTTCAAAAAATTCCAGCAGTCCCTCAACTTCGTAGGTCCAGAGTTCCAGTAGTTTACGAGTCGTTTGATTTCAGTGGTTGATATACCGAGAAAGCGCCTACATGTACGCTGTTCTGAAATATTTATTGTACATTCATACTTGACGGAATGACCTAATCTTCAAAACATTTTACTGAAATAAAAAAGACAAATAAATGGCGACTTATTTATTTATCGTGCAAAACACCACAACAGTGGAAAAAACAACTCCGTGGAACGTTCGAAATAAAGGCAAAAAACACGGGTAAAACAGGAAAAAAGCAAATGACACACTCAAACACCAACCCCCGCAGAAAAAAAAACATGGAAATATGGATCTAAACACTTCAATATGTCCAATATAACAGGCTCTGAGTGGGGGGTACCTCGATAACACTTAGCACTGGGTTCTCTAACATAAAACAGTTAAATTTTAGGCATTTTAACAATAACAGTAAAAAAATTCACTACAACAGTAAATTTCATCCAGAAAAAAACAAAAACGGCCCCAATGATTGTCTGAAACGTCTAAATCGTAACCCTGAAAGTGTCCACGGTCGCTTACAGGAATGTCCGCTAACGGGAATCGAATATGTTAGAAAAGCTATAAATAAATGTAGAACAAAGTCCATTCTACCCAAGGTCACACAACTGCTCGTTTGCCGAAAGGCAACTTTGTGTTTACAAAAAACATGTCGTGTTTATGAAATTATTTTTTACGCTTGAAAAAAGTTCAATGTAAACTGCATGTTCTACATTAAACAAAAACTAATAGTCCAAAGAATTGCAATTACTTATAATCTCTGATTGTGTTATCACTTGAACAATGCCCCTATCCCTAATCCCTGTCCCGGCGGGACAAATCTATTTTTTTCTTAGCGAATCACATACATCGTTTGGCCAAGTGCTGGACTGCCCTGATTGTTATGTCCAGTGTCCAGGATCTTTACATATTTCAATATTACGCCGTGCCAGAACGGTATAAAATCTAATTACGGCAGTTACCTTTATTAATGTTTTGTGCTGATTACCTCGTTGTGTGTATGACCCGCAACAGAAATTTCTTAGAAAATCAATGAACACGAGAAACCAACCAACGATATTGACTACAGTACGTTTAATTGTGTACTGACGGCGGTTCAAGGGTATACAGTTTATTTTTGGCACGAGTAAAAGTTACCGGATAAATAACAAAAGAGGTATTCAATATGATGGACCAATAAAAACAGAGTTTCAAAAAAGGGTAGTGGCATCCCTGCATCGATAACCACGTTCGTGTTCAAGTGGTATATAGTTTGGGTGCGGTTTACTAACAGCTCAGATTGAAGTCGTAAAGACAGCTACAACACCAGTTATTCAAAGGTAAGTTGTGCTACTCGAAAGGTATGCGAAATTGAGGAGCTACAGTGAAGAGTATTTAGATATTGCCCGACTGAAGGGGATCAAAAGAACCTGCTAATCGATTCTAGCATGTTTGCGCTATACCGTCAACCCGTGACGTGCCTGTAGCAGCCTAAAAGTTTTAGGTAGTTGTATAATTAACAAATGCCTTTCCACAATCTGAAAGAAAGACCACTCGTTCTCCATCAACTTGTACCACTTCAAGAAATCTATCGAACAAAAGCAAATACGAAGGAAAGCAACAACAGGATTTCTTGCAAATTATAGAGTTCTACATGGACAATCTGCAAAACCCTGATGGCGCGCGAGTTTTATTGTAAATACTTTTACAGTCTATTTTGGCGATTTTATTCTGTCATTTTCGTTTTAAATTATGCCTTGAAAATCTATAACAAAGCCTGTTATGAACAATTATTAAGCATTCATTCAGATAGCAAAAAGCGTGTTAGTGAATTCATCGGCTCGTACAGCGCCATCATTAAAGAGTTTGCACGTTAGCGTGGAAAACAGGAATAAAGAGAAACTGTGTAGAATGCAATTTTTTAATTAATCGAAGAACATCGGTACTGATTGATGTCGCATAGCTAGTTAAATCAGGAATGCACGTTTTCAGAAACATGTCTCCGTTAAGGCTTGTTTAATACACGCAACGCAAGCTTACTGAAGCGTAAGCATGAGCAAGTAACGGCACAAGAAACTGCATGGCTATGAACTGGCGCGACGCAAACGTACGTGCAAGTGTAAACACTGTGGTTTTATTAACAACTTACTTTTCAGTACAGTCAGTGCTTGGATGAAAGTATAGGGATGATATCTGTTTACAAACATTCGTTTTGTTATTCAAATGTGCCAACCACTGGAACAAAAGAACCCTTTGTTTCGGCAGCCAATAAGGCTCTGGTTGGCACATTAATAACAATTGGTGACGTCATTGATATCTTCCCTATGTTATATATGGTAAAGCAATATCGTTGTTCAGAATAAAGGATTTATTTAAGTATTTAGTTCAGTTAACAAACGTATTTCGATGTTATGTATTTGCATGGAGGGATTCAGTTGGTGTGACGCTGTAATTGAAATTTTAATATTCGGTCTTTTTGTTGTGTACACGATTTTTGAAAATTTTTCCAGTCTGCAAACTTAGTTGTAATTATAGTTAGTCTACTGCCACGAATGCCGGTTCTAATCTCCTGATCACGCTATAAGCACGGCGATTGAAAGCTAAATGAGCTAAATATATAAAGCTTAATACCCAGATATGTGTTGCACAGCCACAGTGAATATTTGATCAGATATTTTCGAATTAAAAGCAACTGTGTAAGGCGTAAGTCTATCCAGGAATCAAAATAGAGCAGAATATTAATCTGCGAAAATGGCGTCATGAGCGTGAACACATTGGCGGGAATTCTCTGATATTTGGCGGGCTTCCATTTGACTCTAAGGATCTGTCGTGTTTTTCATAATTTCAAATGATTCTTTATATAAAATTGAATACTAAGAACTTGAAGGATTTTGCTTCACTTATTCCCGGACTTGAAGCATCATTGCAATGAGGTTTGTGCGAATTTTTAAAAAGCTTACACGTATTCTAACGTAAGGGACTGTTCGTTAATTATAGCCACGATGGGTTGGTGTTCAGGTTTTGAATAAGCGCAACAAAAAATGTACCCCCCCCCAAATGTAAAATCCTAAAAACGTACCCCCTAAAATATGTCATACGAAAAATGGACCCCACCCTTCTGTTTCCTTTCGCGCCTTGTTTACCATGCCTGGATCCGTGGTAAAATCTGCCCCAGGCCTTTCCCCGCTTTGTTTGGGACAGACACATAGATATAAGACTCCTAGGCCATAGCCCCAGTCATATCAAGGGCAAGACACACAAAACCAAAGCCCACCAGACTCCGCTCTATTTTGGAAACAGAACCACTGCAGCACCAGCGAGCGATGGAGATGAGGAAACAGAGCTGAGGCAGACAATAAGACCAAGGAAACGGAGAGTTATATAATGCATGGAAGAAAAAAAGGGAAAGAATGGGATGTAAGTGCAACTACAGGCCCCCAAGTGAAGGAGAAACGTGGAAACGCAAGAAGATGAATTGAAGAAGGAGTTTAAAAAAACGCCATAAGAATTTGGATAAAAAACAAACAAAACAAACTAAACTTCTTGATCACTGATAATTTGCAATTCATATACATGCACTTTAGTATTGTTTTTGTAAAAAGCAAAAGACACGAACAGCTCAACTCAAAATCGCAAACAGAGAATGAACGAACGGAAGGGCAGCCAAAATGACGCGCAGAAAATCAGAGCACAACCGAAAGAACAACTGAACCCATGAAGGACTGAGCAACAAGGTGACCGACAACCGAACGCAAAAACCGGCAAGCAAAGGAGAGAAGGACTGAAAGCCAGAATCCTTTGTGCAAGAAGAAAAGGAATTGTAGCAAAGAAAGAAACCTTAATATGTGGCTAATGCTACCATTTATATTAAAACATCAGAGTTTCACCCTGAATGTTTTAATACCTGCTGCAAACCTTTAATTTAAAATGTTTGGACCAATGGACTAAAAAATAATTCGTTTGTGTCAAACCGTAAAATGAAAGATACGAACAGCTCAGCTCAAAATCGAAAACCGAGAATCAACGAACGGAAGGACCGCCAAAATGACGCACAGAAAATCAGGGAACATTTGACAGGACAACCGAACCCATGAATCACCGAACGACAAGGTGACCGACAACAGAACGCAAAAACCAACAAGCGAAAGAGAGAAGGACTGAACGAATCCCTTATGTTAGACGAAGAAGAATTGTAGAGAAGAAAGAAACCTTAACATGTGGTATATGTTCAATAACACAGTTTAATAAATATTTCTCGTGGACATTTTTAGTTTGTTAGAGTAGTGTTTGAGTGTAGCTATAATAGGCCATTTCCGAGTTGCCTTTAGCCTCTCTATCAAAGCGAGGCTAGGTGCGAAACCTTTCATATGAAAATGAGTTTTCATTCACATACAAATACAACTTATTTGCATGTGAATGAAAACTCGTTTTCATATGAAAGATTTCGCACCTAGACTTGCTTTGAAAGAGAGCCTAAAGGCAACTCGGAAATGGCCTATTAACGAACAGTCCCTAATGTTTATCTGTCGTCCGCCCGCATAGCAGAATTAATTGTGCCTGTTGTTGATATAAAATTCCCCGCAGCAGAGTTTTCGCCTTAAATCTGCTTACATTGCCGACTATCACAAAATCATAAAGCATCATCTATATACCTTCCCCTGAAGCGAGCCTCGGTTTTATTTCTTAGTCGGTCACTTCCCACTGCGGTCCGCCTTTTTCCTCGTTTGCATCACTAATCATTACACATTGCATTTCTTTGCGAAACATAGTAAAGACACTTTCACCGGATGGATCGACGCACAAGTGACCAATAAGAGCAAATCAAGTCAATTGGAACCCAAGAATGGCGATAAAACGCGATAAACATCGACAAACCTATTGCTAAACAAAGCTAACGATACGCAGCAAAATATTATTACCCATGGTTTCGAAATTTATGCCTAGTCAGCCGCAAAGAAATCAAATTTATTTTTGCTGAGTATTAACTACAATACCTATAGTGTTTTAAGTCTGTTTTTGTCCATAGGAAACGATAACTTTAGACAGATGGGGATTATTGGGTGCGAAAAGGAATGTGTGAAAAGTAATAAAGATTTATTCAAATGCATGAATTTCCAGGGCGAATTTGGACCTCTAATGCCTGCAATAAAATCGACCCTCTGGCTTGTGATGGCCTTGGTGAGAAAACCGTTCCATCCGAGCCCTATGAGGACCGCGCCCACTCCAGTTTTCGGATCGTCAGTCCTCTCGGCTGAAAAGCGAGCCAAAGTTATTATGTGTTCGGCTTGCTTGCATTCATGATCGTTTCGTTCCGGGTTAAATGGCAAGCCAAGATTTCGTTCTGGGTAGGCAGGGGTTTGAATGCTTTAAATGCGTAGACTGCTTATCAGCCGTGACTAATCGATGAAACTGATAATCTATGACATCAATTGATAATACTTAAAATACTTGGAAATCGATGAAGGATGAATGAGTTGTTTGGGCCGATTTGCGGCCCAATAATGACAATTAGTTATAATGAAGACAATAGTTATAATCCTGTGGTTATTGCTTTCCGCATGGGTACCCTGTTTAGAGTCACAAGACAAAAAGCACATGGTTTGCTCGGTGGAAAAACGCTTATCTCTGTTTATTCATTTTTTACGGACCGTATTTGCACAGAATTGTAAGTGATATTCATTTGTAAGTGTTTATGGTTACATTGAACTGGACTATTTCTTAAATCTTGACATTTTTCTCTGTTTTGGTTTAGTTTTCACCGTACCACGTACCATACACACTGCGTACACGTATGTACGCGTGTGAGCATCAGCGAACATATCGAATCGAATGTGAATGTCAGGATTCTACAAGATTGTTACTTCGTTAAATAAAGTCTGTCGCGTTACCTGTACGCGTTGAAAGTCTGTGCTTAGGGATGGACCATTAGAAAAGTGATGGGGGGGGGGGGGATTTTTTTGGTCCACCTAAGGTGGAAATCTTTTTTTTTTTCAATCGATGGCTGGAATATATTTTTTTAATAGTTTATTTTTTAATTGCCCTTGTGCAGATTTTTTTTTTGCGATAATGCGTGGAAATTTTTATTTTCCTTAATAATTTACTGGGAAAATTTTTTTTTTGGCTTTTGCCCCACCTCTCCCCCCCCCCCCCCCCCCCATCACTTTTCTAATGGTCCATCCCTTATTTGGCCCCAACATGAGGTACCAGTAATCGGATACTGTGTTATCCGCAAAGAATTCTGGGATCGCCAGGGGGGTAAACATTGCAAGTCGCTAGAAGGAAATGTACTGTGTAAAGTTGTTTCTTCGTCAAAAACTTCGATTTTAGGAAAAGAATGACGATTTTTTCGCCATTATTTTATTCGGAAATGGAGTTGAGCAAAATTGATACGTGTAAAGTGAAAGTTTTTGTTTGAATAATGTGATAAAATCTATCGATAAACTCTCTTGCTTGCGTTGATTTTGAACCGTTCTCAACAAAAATATGCGTTTCTCTAAAGGTAGCAGCTAGCAAATACAAACGCGGCAACTGATAAGGTTCAAGAGGAGAACCGATACCATGGTTTTGCCTGAATGAAATCAGATAGTGGCATAAACATAACAGTCACTAGACGGTCAAAATTGCCAACGGAGGAATTATAAACATCGAGCTTCACGCAGCCGATAAAGCGAAGCGAATGGATATTTTAATTTAGATCAGGCGGATGACAGCCTTGACTGAGGCAAACTTCCGAAAACTTCAACTCTCTAAAAGTTCAACAGCTTTCTTTTTAAGCTTCAACTCTCTCTACTTAGCTTGCTAAATGGTTCTGCAAAATTAATATCTGTCATATCCTGCAACGACGAAAACTAAAATAACTGGGCCCAGCGTGACAAAATAGCAGGAAGTACATTCACGGCCAACAATGCATTTCAGATCCTGTCATTTCTGAGAGAAAAGCTATAGAAGCTTTAACCATTCCTACATAAAAACCTACATAATGGCGAAAACAACAAACCGACCACCTGGCAAAAAAGGACGCTAAAAGAGATCAAATTTTATAAGAGAAAACACCACGGGAAAGACAACACCCAGACTTGACCTCTTGTCCATTTTAAAGGTTTACCCACTCAACACAAAAATCCTCCATAACAAACATGAAACTAAATGTACTTTACCACTGAAAACATGTAGAAGGTGCAAATTGCATTAAAAACACGAGGAAAGAGTCGTGCAGGCCTGTCGTCGCCCCCTTTTTAACCCGTGAATATACGCGCATGCGTAATGAACGGGTTATCGGTAACGGCGACAGATATGCAAATGCAAGAATTTGGTTTTATCGACTGAGTCGATAAGGTAAATTAGCCACCGTAAAAAGATTCGAGAAAGCTGACGTTTCGAGCGCTAGCCCTTCGTCGGAGCGAATCAAGGGATTGTGGGTAGTGTGTGGTTTTATATAGTAGGAGGAGCTCCGCCATTGGTGGAAATTTTGTGACGTGAAAAACAAATGTAAATTAGTTGAATGAAAAGCGTTCGTTAATTCCGTGGGGTTTGAGAGTGCCGATTCGAAAGATGATTTTTTGTTCTAAGTTTTTACGGCTTTCTGTGTTGCCCTGGTGTAGGGAAACGCCACAGATTGTCATGTGTTGCTTAGAATGGTTAGCAAAATTGAAATGACGCGCGACTGGTTTGGATGCGTCTTTGTCATTTTTTTCAACGTCTCGGAGATGTTCTCGAAAACGGTCGCCCAGTCTCCTCCCTGTTTCGCCAATGTATATGCAAGATATGCAAATGAGTCACTCACTCGCTCACTCCTTCCATCAGCTGTAAACTTAGTGACGTAATGCTTTGTTACAAATGCGTTTTGTAACAAGAACAGCGTGAATCCAGCGATAACAATAACTAAATTGGTGTAAACGAATATAAACAACAAAAAGCTTAAAGATGTTTCGCATTTGGAGTCTTAAATGCAACGTTAAAATCAATCTAAAATGAATTTTCAACTGAGACACGCGTTTTGATGGTTATCTACCTTCAAGTAATAAAATTTATCTTTTTTTCAAGTCAGTGGTCACGGTGGTCGAGTGGTGTAAGGCGTGAACTAACAGCCGAAAGGCGCAGGTTCGAATCTCCCTTGGGCTGTTCTTTTTTTTTTTTTCTTTCTTCCTTTCTTCTTCGGACTGAACATTATGAAAGTGATGTACTGTATTTTTATTCTTTGCGCTTGTCAAAAATCCTTACGTTTAATTAAAAAAAAATTGAATCGCGACAGAGTGAAAACATAGACTTACCGCAATATTGCGTTACGCTAGCATTTCAAATTCACGGGTTGGCTCTAAGGAGCCTTTGATTATACTTTATTTCACAATCAACCTTATAATTATTACGCAAACAAGAGAGTTTTATCACATTTTGCAAGCAAAATCCTGACTTTACACGTATCACCTTTGCTCAACTCCATTTCGGATAAAATAACGGCGAAAAATCGTTTTTCTCTTCTCTTAATCGACGTTTTTGCCGAAGAAACAATTTTACACCGTACATTTCCTTCTAGCGACTTGCAATGTTTGCCCCCTGGCGATCCCAGAAACCTTCGCGCATAACACAAGAATCCGATTGCTGGTAACTCATTCATTGGTGCAAATAAAGAAACCTGTTGCACAGGCTAATATACTGTTTGTGACTATGAATTTTATACTACGCTAGCTCTTCATCGGCAGGGAGCGAATCTGATGAAGAGCTAGTACACGACAAGTTAGCTTTTGAATATCTTTACGGCGGCCAATTTACCTTATCAAATCAGTTGATAAAACTAAATTTCATTCCACCCAAGACCTACGATATCCTTCTCTTTGTTTATGATGACTGCCCCCACTCCTTTAGACTGCTAGCAGTCCCTCTCTGGATAGTCGAGCGGGCGAGCAAATACGCGATCGGCGATCCGAGCGGCGAGCGAGCGAGCGAGCGAAAACAATGCGAACCGAGGGGGCTCTGGGGAAGAGGTGGGAAAGGAGGGAGGGACTGCAGTCTCTTCTATAACAGACGCGTTCAGATAACGCCGCCCACCAAGTGTGAGAACCCATTAAAAATAATCTAACCTTGTCTAATAAAAGACAACTCCGCCTCTATTTTGTCGCTCTGCTTTAAACACGCGCGAAACCGCCGTGGGCTAAAATAGACCAAAATAGAATAGTACTTTGTACCGATTGTAGATTTATTATTTACAAAGCGGACTCCATTCACGTCGTTTATTCAAGGACTTATTTGCAAAAAGTGACAGAAAATGTTATTTCTGCTGTTCGTGAGTTTGTTTTGATCGCGTTGATGAGCGAAAAAACACCTACGAAACCGATACGGAGAAGAAGTGGAGGAAGAAAGAGCCGAAGAAAGCCGAAGAAAGAGCCAAAAAAAGAGCCTAAGAAGCCGAAGAAAGAGACAGAGGCCTCTAATTTTTGATGTGTGTAAGACAAATTTTAAGAATAGGGGGCCTTACATGTCTTACATATCATCTGAAAAACTTTTCACTGCTTCGAAGGATGGCGCTCCGCCTAACGAGATCGTGACTGAAAGTCTAAAGCTTTCCGTAAACTCTGCACCCAGTCTATCTACTCTTGTTTGTAAGAAATGTTCGCTGAAAATTAGAAACATGGAGGATTTTAGTGTTGACTGAGCAAACCTTTAAAATGCCGCGTGCAACGGACAAGAGGTCAAGTTTGTCCGGTTGTGGTTTCCCGTGGTGTTTGCTCTTGTAGAATTAACCCCCTTTGGCGTCCTTGTTTGCTTGGTGGTTGGTTTGTTGTTTTCGCCATTGTTGGCATGTTGATTTTCATGTAGGAAAGGTTTAAACTTCTCTAGCTGACAGGATCCGAAATGCATTGTTGGCCATGAATGTACTTCCTGCTATTTTGTCACGCTGGACCCAGCTATTTTAGTTTTCGTCGTTGCAGGATATTTATAATTTAGCAAAGAGAGTTGGAGCTTAAAAAGAAAGCTATTAACTTGTAGACACTTTACCTCAGTCAAGGCTGGGATTTTAGCATCCATTCGCTTTCTGTTACACAGGGTCCAGAGCAACCTCGTTCCCAGGGTCTCTCTTCTTCCCACCCCCTGGGGGCGGGAAGAAGAGAGACCCTGGGAACGAGTTGGTAGCACAGCCATGACATCTTTCCCCGATAGAAGCGCTTGGGATGGTTTTTGTCTATCCTCACTTTCTTTTTCGCGACAACAACATAATATTTCAAATTCTTTGCCTATTACTCATGGTCACGCGCCGCTGTGACGTGGGTCAATTGGCAAACATTTGAATTCGAGCTCTCATTGTTGCCATCACCACGTGCGATTTGGTAGAGAATTGGCGTTCGCGCTAGTTTTTCTATCTTTTTGCTGCTACACCGTGCTGACGAGACCCAACCAAGTCGAAACAGCTGTCCACGGTTGCATTTTGGCTTTCAGTTTGGGCTCTTATCATGTCGTTGTTGCGTTAAAAGTTCTACGTAGTATCAGCTTTGCTTATTTTGTTTGTATTACAATTTTTGGCTGATCAGATCTTCTATAGATCCTACGTAATCCAGCAGCATTTTCGACCGCGGTCCTTTGCTACTTGTTGTTCTTTTAAAACCGGGGCGACCAGACAGATTGTCTAAACTGGGGCGCTGAAAAGAATTCTTTTCAGCGCCCTTGTTTTCGCGATCAGCTCGCCCGCTTGATTGGCTGAAAGGTCCTGAAAAGGGACAGCCAGCAGTCTACCACTCCTGTTGCTCGGGTAGTCCCACACTTGTCCAAAAGATGTCTGTGATTCGCTAATAAAACAATAGATTTGTCCCGCTGGGATAGGGATTAGGGATAGGGGCATAGTTCAAGTGATATATCAATTGTATCGTTCGCCAATCACAGACATCGTTTGGACAGCTACGACCCCGCTCCTCCTGTTACTGGATCATCTGTCCGCTCGGCTGGGACTTTGCCAAAGTTATCAAGTGTTCAGCTTACTTGTAGGCGTTCATGATCACTTCCTTCCGGGTTTAAAACTAGTAGTTCCACATTGGAAGTGAAGTGCTGCCTTATTATGAGATGCTAGTTAAGCTGGTTAAGAATCTTGAAAACGTCGGGTTGACATAAATCAAATTTACATTGGGCAAAATCCTTCAGTTCTGTGCATTCCGAAAGGTCTTAGATTTTTCCCATAATCTACTTGTCTTGACTTCGTGCCGGTTTATATTTTTTCGATTCTCGAATCGATACGCCTCAGATTTAGACGAATACATAACGTTTGTTTAATAAAAAGTGAACACTGGACAGCGAACGAATAAATATAAGCGTGATGGGAATCCCAATTAATTGTTTGCCTTCCATGACTTTTTATTTCGTGAAGTTGGAGGAACAAAACAGCCTCGGAAGCAAAAATTCACCGCCGATGAAGATGTAAACAATGAACGTGTCTTGCGATAAGTTTCTTGCGAGTTTCGCTTGCGCTTGTGAATGTTTCTCGGGCGAAAATAACCTGAAAGCGATCACTTTTTTTTATTTAATTTTCTTTTTTATGTTTCGGATACAGAGGCATAAATATTGGATATATTTTCGTGTGTGATTACAAGATGCGTTATGCGTTACTGGAAAGGTTTCAAATCACTTTTCACATTATGCAAATTGCAACATTTTAACCTCAACTGAAAAAATATAGAAAGGGCTAAATTTGTTTCTCTCCTCCTAAATTATCACTTCTGTCGTTAACTTTGATTAAATTTATAAGTTTTATTCAAAATTTATAATAATAATGGCAGGAATACTTCCAGCAAAACTCTCAATTCGAAAAGTTGTTTTGAGCCCGGTTCCGGACCGGACAAAATAAACTTCGAAAGGCCACTTTGCGGCTACGTTTTGCATTCACTTCATGTGTCGGGACACAGACCAGCTAGTTACATAATTTAATAAAACCAGTAACAACCGTCAGGAAACTCTGATATACGGCCTTTTTTTAACGGTAAGTGCAAAGTAGGCATCGATTTGTATTTTTCAGTACTCAAGCGGACACGCTATTTAACCCTATTTTAGGCAATCTCAGGAGCTTATTACCCCGGAGCCTTCATCTCCTTATCATAAAGGGCAGCAGCGTATTTACACCTTAGGCTATTTTTGGGAAGAATACTCCCGCGAAATCTTGTTGCCTGCGACGTCCGCACTCGGCCCAAAAAAATTAAATAAATAAAAATGGCGGAAAGCAGGCGAAGAGGGAGCAACACGTTGTAGCGCAATTCCGCCGTTCTAAAGTCCCTCGTTTTCTATTTTGTCCGATTTTTACAAGCAAGCTACCCATAATTCAATGCGGTATTTTTTTGTTCATACGTACGTGTGCAAATCACAACGAACACGACAAGACATGTACAAGCTGTAGTAGGAAATGGCCGGAAGGTTTGCTGTCCATAAAGAAACTAGAACTTGTGGAGGTATCTAAATGTTTGATGGTACACAGGCTTTTCGCTTATTTCCTCCTACTTCTTGTACGTGTTTTCACGTTTGTACGTGATAGGAAACGCAAACCGTCGGACGGAGAACTTCAGTTGTGTAGTCGTGTTCGTGCGCGCCATTTTATGTTTTGCATTCGCGAAACAAGTTCAGCTTCAGTTAAACTTTTTTTTTTGGTTTCCTCTCCCGGTATCACCTTTAAATTTCGAAATGAAAAGAGTGTAAGTGACACAGATTCTTCAAAACTTGACGAGCGGAAAAAGCCTGCAAAGAAGGGCGATGATTCTAGATGAGTGACGAAACTGCTTCGATATCGACCTCAAGCCCGCTCAACTGCTAAAGAATTGTCTGTGAAGAGCCAATCCAGAGAAGATCCAGGTGAGAAACAGAGGACGGTGAAAGAGCTTGGTGAGTCATCATCCAAAGACCGCAAAGAACTTGACGAACATTTGGTGTAAACCGTTGAAAAGCTCGGGATTTCATCTGTGAAGTGATTTCGTTGACTGATCGAAACTCGCCATTTCTTCACGAAGGAAACATCACGTTCCTGATTTAGCGCTTGTCGTCCATGCATCTAAAGTTCATACGTACAGTGATAGAACAGGGCCTTTTCAACCGGTAAGACTTGCGATTTATTCTGATGGTTCTTGGCGTTTACAGTGTCCGATCTATGAATTCCTAGATGTAGCGGTTCTGAAGATTTGATTTCTCTAGTTCATAGTATGTTTTCCAAGGCATACCTTTTGCCCTTTATTGCTCGGGCTAGTGAATGTGGAAGCAAAATTAGGTTTCATTCCTAAAACAGTTCGAGTTGTAGGAGGGCCTGTTAAGAGTCAGGGTTTCTTTTCAAACCATTCCAGCAACGCTTTATGATAGGTGCACTAATTAAAGATCTGTTATGGCCATCACATCAACAAGTTGCAAGATATTTAGGGGCTTACATCCTCATATTTAAAGAAGGATTGTTAAGCCGGCGAAGGATAAACAATCTTCAATCTTCTTACTCATTCATTGATGCAATATGCGAAGGAAATGCATTGTATGATGAACTATATGCTGACTTTGCAGTGTATCTAGATGTTGAAGATGTCAGTGCTGCAGGTAATGAATGCAGCATTCAATCCATTTCCCCATTGTATGTATTTACTGATGCATTTCAGTACAGTGAATTGATTGACCATTTGCGCCAGTTATTAACCAAAGACAGATATGGTGTTATCATAGGGCATGATAGATCTGTAGGTATTTTTATTAAACAAACAGGTATATGTGCACTTAGTGACATCCACCAAGACATTTAATTGGTAGTAACAGTGGGTCAGTCATAACAAGAGCAAGTTCTTTTGAATTTCTCATTCTTGAATGTGCAAGGATGCTGAGAGAGGTGCACTCAGTTCACAATTTTATAGGCACATTAACATGGATTGAATATTTGTAAATTTAAGTTTTTATTGCGCTCCAATTGCTAAAATATTTAAGATATACTGAAGGAGTGTACTTTTATGTATCTGTTACTTTTACGAAATAAGACTTGTTGATACATCCTGATAAATAAATTGTAATAGCAATCGAAAATACTGGAAACGTGAGCTTGTAAATACCAAGCCGGTCATTGCAGAGTTAGAAATCAGAGAAAATACAATATGCCAATATAAAACAAAGAAATAAAATTTGTTGTAAAGAAGTAACACAGCAATCTTGTTGACTGTTTTATTCTCCGACCAGTTTCAGAATATGTCATTCTAATAGTTACAAACAGGGTTGTAAATATCGAAAATTAATCGGGATAAAACTACCGGATATGCCCAAAATCTTGCTGAGGAAAAAATCGGGTATTTGCAGGCTCGCTGGTTAAACCAGGATTTTGGTCACATCCGGTAATTTCCTTTGAGTATCTTTTATTATTCCATGGACGTGACTAAAACTTTCGCGTGGTGACCTTACACGACTCAACGGAAGTCGTTTCATTGCCCACTTTGTCTTGCGTTTGGAGACTATTACGTATGATTTCAGCTTAGGTCGCGTATTCATTTTCCAACAGCAAAGATCCAACAATAATTCTAAAATCGATTTCCAAACGTTCGTTGTTCAAAACAGATGTCCGACACATTCGCAGAAATTTTGTTGTGTACTTGCGTAAATTCTCTAAATTTCTGTCAGTGGTGATTCTTTTAAATATATACAAATTTATACAATAATTGTTAAAAATGTGTTCGTGTATTATTACACCATCTCGTGGATAACGCTGAACACAGAATGAACTTCCTCGTGCAAGAAGGTGTTGGGGACCGTAAAACAGCGCTCGAGAATAATTCTTCCTTGCGTCCTCTTTCCGGACTGAAATTTGCCAAAGTTTTCATCCACGCAACAGAGAACGCAGCTTTCCTTTCTACTCTTTTGATAAAGTGGCGAATCTCCTACAGAAACCAACGATCAAAAGTTCAAAATTGTCCTTTTGTGCTTCACTTGTCAAGTGTAGAGCGAATTTCAGGCGCTCTTCGAAGGCTTGCAATTTCGGCGAATTGAAAAGCCGTTGCCGTATTGTGATTTCTATTCTCGTAGCTTCTTTAGAAGAAAATACCCATGATGACAATTCTTCCATTTCATAAGCACTAAGCCCCTTCGCCACACTTTTTTCTGTAGTTTTCTTTCGTCTTTTGAGCTGTTTCTTTGGTTCGCGACTCGTGCTCGGTTGACTACGTAAGTTTTTTCTTTTTTCTAGCAGATTATGAACCATTCGTAACTTCATTGTCATTGCCGTCGGATTCGGTTTCTGAAAAGCTTGATTCTAATGGAGTCACCTCATCGCTAACGTTGGAAAATTCAGATTGACTATCGGAGAGGCTCTCTCTTTCGGCCGCCATTTTTTCAAAGAAGGCGTAATGATCAACATGAGTAAACAAAACAGTTGATTGGTCGGAAGTTGGGGGCGGAATGGAGGTGTGTCCGAACACGTCATATTCACGCGAGAAATTGGTTTCCAAAAATAGCCCAAGGTGTAAATACGCTGTGTCAAAGGGTCAAAGTGGGAGATGAAAGCTCCGGGGTAATAAGCTCCTGGCAATCTGTGACTGGGGGGGGGGGGGGGGGGGGGCTCCTCGGACCCCCTTTATATCTCTGGAACCAGTAAGGCTAGGACCATGAAATTTTCACACAATGTTAACCTCCATACAAGGAAATTTCACACCCAGTTTTGACCCGCCACACCCAATTATGACGTCACAATGACGTCATTTTTGTTTTACCGACGTTTCTTTGATATTTTTCCATCCAGATACTTAAAATATCAAATATAACTGTAAAATCATCTCTTTAATATTAAAACATAATAAATACAAACAAGGACACACTTGTAAAGCGAGAAAAAGCAAAAAAAGGCGATAAAACTATAATTTTGAAATTATTGTCCGCCATCTTGGATCCGCCATCTTGCATCCGCCATCTTGGATCCGCCATCTTGGATTTCCTTTTTTTTGTTTAAATTAAAATTTAAAAAAGATCTAAAGAGAAAAGGATCAGAATGCATAAAACACGTATCAAACTAATGTTTATTATCCAAACAATGAACTTAGAAGCGTTATTTAATAAATAGTACAAAATTTTTGTCTATAAGTAAAAGAGAGCAAAAATTTACCTACCCCTCCCCCCCAAATATTTGATGTTAAAAATTCTTGATGTCTTTCAAGAACTAGTCCCAAGAAAAAAAATATTCTAACAAGAAAATGCACTATAACTCAAAGAACAAGATCTTAAAATAAAAAATTCACCGTTTTAATATTTTGAAAACCTATGTGACAAAAACCGGTTGCCATGGCAACATGGTTAATCACACTGACATGTTATGGATACCAAAATGTCCCTAGATACATTCTAGGAAAAGTCAGAAAATTTCAGCCTCATAGCTATTTCGGTGTAAGAGTTACCACAATTTTACTGGAGGGGGGGGTTCGAAAAGCCCCCCCCCCCCCCAATATGCCTAATACAACGATGCCCAAGTATACGCTCCCAGCGTCTTGTTCCACAGAGATCCAGCAACTACGTTGGCCCTGAGAAGAATCTTTGTCCATGTTCAACTGATTTCCAGCGTACTTTTAGACATCACCAAGTCGAACGGATAGCAGAGAAAGCTTGAAAACCAGTCAATAATGGCGCCGGTCGAAATTAAAAACAAAAACAGCAAAGTCGTGCATCTATGCATGCTCGAGTCGGCTTGTCATCACTTTGTTTTGATTGGATGCCGAGGCTCTCCCGAGACTGCCGACGGTCTCGTAGTAGATCTTCTTCCGCTCTTGATTGGTTCTCAAACAATATTTATTGTTACTTTCGGGAAACCGAGACAGACAGAAGGACAGAAGGACAGAAGGAAGGACAGAATTCTCGATTCAATTCTACACGATTAGTAGACTGCTTGCCGGCAGCAATAAATGGTAAGATTTCATTCTGGGCAGGCAGGGCTTTTGCTTTAAATACGCATCCTTTGCTCCCTTCTACTAAAATTGTAGCCATCCATTCCATGATGCCTTCAAAATCGTTGTGGACTTGCATTTTCATGTTATCGTCGAAGGCGGGCCAGGTAAGATTATCTTTGGCGCTTGCCATCCACTCTTCCTTCCAGAAGAGGTCCAAAAGCCCTTTCCTTATTTCGCCCTTGACTCTCTCCGGCGTCGGATGTTTTTTCTCTGTTTACAAGGACTTCTTTTCGTGGTCTTGGGACAAACATAGTTTGGCCTGGCTGATCTCAGATACTTTAAAGAAGTTATCGACGCGTGACGTTTCATTTCCAGAGTTCTATGTTTCCTTGTATTCTGGTTCAATCGGCAAGAAGAAGACCCTTTTGACTTTGGCTTTGCGCACAAAGAACACGGCTGACATTGCAGTCTTGAAGGATATCTTGGTGTCGAGCTACGCCATGGACGCCGTTGCGAGAACAGTCGACGGCATGAATCATGCCGGAATCATGCCATTGGGCAACGCTTGCACGGCTCCAACTTTTTTGTACGAATCGTTTACGGCATGGGGAGAAGTTTCCTGAGGGACCTCAGGTTGATTTTGGTTGTTTTCCTCCGGAGGAACCGTTAAACGTGTTTTTGAGGAGCCTTACTTGAGCTGCCGTCCGCCATGTTTTCCTCTTGCTCGACAGGAAACCTTTCCATCCATCCAAAGAGGAAGTGCCATATATAGATTGTCACGATCGGCGTACGATGGCATAATTGTCTTTCAACGATGTCGACTATGAACTATCGTCTGGTGCTATCAGAAAATATTTCACGACTTGTGCCCAAAACTAAGCCAAAGAGAAAGTAAATTGTGTATTATTCTTGTATTCTAAGATATGAGCATCGCTAACTTGGAAAAAGATGCGTAAATAGATTCCAAATGATCCAGAATACTGGTGTTTGATACAAATGCCGTTTACGACCCGCGAGTGAGGTGCGGGATTGCGGAAAATTGGTTCTATTCTTTTCAATTCTTTTTAGAACGAGGCTTTGAGACAATGAGCTCTATTCTTATTCAATGAGATGCAAATTAGTATATTCCAATTTTCTGCAATCCTGCGATCCCGCACCTTGGAGCGACCCGCGTTACAAGCAAAGCAGAACAATATATAATTAAAGGTTCTGAAGATGACAACGCGAATTTGTTTAATTTTCTGCAAAAGTCCTGTCTTTGAGTATATATTCTAAGGGAAACTGAATATATACTGTTAAGTTTGGAGAGTTTATAGGACGCAATTTGATAAATTAGAGAGCTGCTTATTCTCGAGTATTCCGGTCCAACGGGTATCGTTTGAGTGGAGCAATGGACAGATTATCATTTCTTTTCGCCATCACTGAAAGCTGCCTTTTTTTGCGGCCATGGACCACTTTACTGCTTGGTTCTATATGCTACGTTTCTAACGGCTCCGCTGTGTATGCTGCAAACGTTTAACTGAACCACTGGAGAGTGAAATCTTTCAGGCAATAATATTGCCGCTCTCTATCAATTCTTTGCATTTTCGCCAAAGTTTGTGATGTTCCAAGAATAATATTTTAGGTTTTCTATTCAACATTGACCCGGGTGTTCGATTTTCGTGCGAAAATATCGATAAAAGCCGCATCAAAGTGTTAGTCAACACCACTTTCCCATATAAAATTCTTATACAGATATTATATCAACACATGGAGGAGTTTGTTTGTCTGAGTCACAACGCGGGTCAAAAGTCTGTGACGTCATTAGCGCGTAGCGCTATTGCACATTGCCAGGACATTGTTGGACATCATCTTCCGTCAGGGTCTTGAACTTAGTTGATGAGACATCGGCACGTGGGCTTTCGTCAACATCCGGTGAGGATGGCAGTACGGGCAAATCATTCAAGCAGCTGTTAATGTTTTTTATCTCGTTCTAATAATAATAATGATAATACAGTGGATTCCCTCCCGATTTTTCGAATACTCGATTTTTCGAAACTTTCGATTAATTGAACCAAAACTCGTTTCCCGTGGATTTGATTTCAGTCAATACCACCTTCGATTTTTCGAACCAATTTCCGTTTTCCCTGGAGGTTTGAAAAATCGGGATTCCACTGTAATAATAATAACAATATTTTTTCAGGAGACTACTCTCACCGAAGTGGTTTTCAGGAAAGTCCTGAGTTAAATAATAGAAAAATAGATAAAATAATAACAAGAGAAAGTCTAATCAATATGAATAACTTTCTAAAATCATTAGGGAGAGCGCAAGGATCAATGACCGAAGAAAATGAGACGTCCTTCGGCTTTTTGAGTTTTTTGTCCGAAATAGTTTTCTTTGGTTGTCGCTATTCTTTCTCATCGTTGCTGTTGGTGTGATATTCACGGGCACTAGATTAATCGAATAGATAGTACGATTTTTGGTGGATTTAATCTTTCCTTCTAGATCTTATAGCCTCTTTGATGTCAGTATTAAACAATGGGACCCGCTTCTTATGACAACGTAACAGACCGTGTTTGTAGTGGCGCATACTGGTACAGTAGTGACGACAGTGTAAAAACAAATGTTGTGTATTGTTGAGACAATTCATCCAAGATAGCAATTGGTTTGAAACGGCAGAATGCAATTACCGCCATCTTGGAGCTCAATGATTACTTTCCTTATGTTTGTTACCACTACTCCACTACTAAGGGTGTTTGAATCATTATTGGCCACTGTCAGAGTTATTCTGATATTGTTTAGAGTAATCAAGCCTGTCAGAAAAAACACGCTGACCTTTTGGTAAAGAATTAGTACCTCCTAGGGGTAAAGAATTAGTACCTCCTAGGGGTAAAGAATTAGTACCTCCTAGGGGTAAAGAATTAGTACCTCCTAGGGGTAAAGAATTAGTATCTCCTAGGGGTGAAGAATTAGTACCTCCTAGGGGTAAAGAATTGGTACCTCCTAGGGGTAAAGAATTAGTACCTCCTAGGGGTAAAGAATTAGTACCTCCTAGGGGTAAGGAATTAGTATCTCCTAGGGGTGAAGAATTAGTACCTCCTAGGGGTAAAGAATTAGTATCTCCTAGGGGTAAAGAATTAGTACCTCCTAGGGGTAAAGAATTAGTATCTCCTAGGGGTGAAGAATTAGTACCTCCTAGGGGTAAAGAATTAGTACCTCCTAGGGGTAAAGAATTAGTACCTCCTAGGGATAAAGAATTAGTATCTCCTAGGGGTGAAGAATTAGTACCTCCTAGGGGTAAAGAATTAGTATCTCCTAGGGGTGAAGAATTAGTACCTCCTAGGGGTAAAGAATTAGTATCTCCTAGGGGTAAAGAATTAGTACCTCCTAGGGTTAAAGAATTAGTATCTGCTAGGGGTGAAGAATTAGTACCTCCTAGGGGTAAAGAATTAGTACCTCCTAGGGGTAAAGAATTAGTACCTCCTAGGGGTAAAGAATTAGTATCTCCTAGGGGTAAAGAATTAGTACCTCCTAGGGGTAAAGAATTAGTATCTCCTAGGGGTGAAGAATTAGTACCTCCTAGGGGTAAAGAATTAGTACCTTCTAGGGGTAAAGAATTAGTACCTCCTAGGGGTAAAGAATTAGTATCTCCTAGGGGTAAAGAATTAGTACCTCCTAGGGGTAAAGAATTAGTACCTCTTAGGGGTAAATAATTAGTACCTCCTAGGGGTAAATAATTAGTACCTCCTAGGGGTAAATAATTAGTACCTCCTAGGGGTGAGGATTAATGCGAGCCACACCCACAACACAGCGATCCCGAAAAGAGAAAACCATTTTGACCTGCTTTTTCTTTCTCTTTGCTAGTTTGTATTCTAGAATTGAAGATACTTTTTAAGAGACCCATCCATCATGGCAAGCCAAGATCTTATACAGGAAATAGAAGGGGACTATCGAAACAGCAAAACTGTCCTCGTAAATGGAGTGAGGATGCCTAATTTTTTTGCATACAAGACAGGATTGGAGGATTTCATTGACAAGTTTCAAACCAGACACGATGATGTTTTTATCGTTGGTCATCCAAGATCAGGTGAACCATTGGACTGCCTAATATACTTATTTAACCCTCGGACGTACAAGGGAGTAGGGGGGGGGGGGGGGGTCCTCCGATTTTTTCAAGAGCATTTATTGTCAGCACATACCGTCTTTAGTAGCTGTTCGTTTATCCCTGAAACACATTTTGACAAAATTTGGGGAGAATCGGTTGCCACAGTAACGAGATATGATGTCATAAGTGGCATGAGATCAAGCCATTTTGAATAGAAATGTATGTTTTACGCCTTTTTTATGAAAAAAAAAATATAAAATGCTACCAAAAGCAGAAGCACTCACTGTCATTCTAGTTTGGTAGCGATTTTAGAATACCCGGCCACTTATGTACATATCGCTAAACATTTTATAGAACGAAGCATATGAAAACAAAAGGATCCATTCTTATTCAACAAGATGCAAATAAGTGGCCGGCTATTTTACAGTTTAGCCTAGTCTATTTCGGGATTTACGCTTACAACAAAGTTCTTTTTTTATTTTTTTTTTGGTTTTAAAGGAACAACGTGGCTTCAGGAGGTCATGTGGCAAATCTTCAATGATGGGAAAATCAGTGCTGAGTCCATTGGCCATCGCGTGCTTTTCTTTGATGAGGCCAAATTTCCCGACTCCACCCAGCCTGACATTATGACTCAACCGAGCCCTCGCCTTATGAAGACTCATCTGCCATACTATGCGATTCCCAAAGGAACCACTGATGCCTCAAGATGCAAATATATCTATGTTGCAAGAAATCCCAAAGATGTTGTGGTGTCTTTTTACAATTTTGAATGCAAAATGGCACCTATTACTGGATATTCAGGGCCATTTGAGTTCTTTGCCAAAATGTTTATAGAGGGGAAAAGTAAGAAATGAACACTTGCGCACTTTATATTCATCTACATCAAATGTAAACTCCCCGAGCGAATAGAATCGATAGTGTTTGGTTGGCTGGGGAGAGTAAGACTATCTTCATTTGCGCATTAGCTAAAATTGTTCATGATCCCGATCCCGCTCCTGATCCCCATCTGAACCCGTGCCATGTGTATACTATTTTGTTATCCCTATTCAGACCGGGGGAGGGGGGATCGAGTGCTCGCGCTGACTTTGAACGTTTGTGGAACTTTGTGACTTTTTTCTGAAATTCTTCTTGGAACATTTTGATGTGACAGATTTTTGATCATGACAAGAGACATTTCCATGCAACCATATATTGACAAGCTTGTTTACACTAATTTTGAAATTTCTGCATAAATTAACGTTTGAAGGGAAATGTTTAACTTTCTTGTAGTAATTTTTACATGATGGAAACCTAAGATGGCGGCCATTGGGAGTGATTATGCAATTCCCGCGCCATATTTCAACATCACGTTATCACATGGACGTTCTGTAAACCCCCCAGGTTCTAGCCAAAGCTAACTAATATTAAGTCCCAGAAGACCAAAAAAAGCGTACTCTGAATAAGGTTAAACCAATGAGGCGTGGACTTAAATCTCATGGAGAGTCCAGTCCATGATACTGGTGTGTGTTTTGTTTTTCTGCGGGTAAGACAAGTTGCAGTGCGCTTGACACTTCTTACTCGTTTTGCTGCGCTTTAGGCTGGTTTCTTCTCTTATTTCTTTTATTTTCTTTCTTAGAACTCGTAGCCAAGAGCAGGGAAACGTGTGCCAGTAAATCACAATTGGTTTTGGTTTTACTTTTGATTGGTTGATAAAGTGGCGCGAGATTTTTTTAACCAATCACAAAGCATAGCAATGTAAAACCAAAGCAATCGCTAAATTACTTTCGACACTCAATTGAAAACTGCTCTATACTGTTTTATTGCGTTATTGAGTACTTTCGTTTTCCGTGATTGCGCACGTTCCTTGTGGTTTGACGACCGTCAGTCATTATGACACATCACTGATTAAGAATATTCTTTGATTTCAGCGTATTGGGGCTCCTGGGTGAAGCATGTGCTTGACTGGTGGGAACACAGGGAAGATGACAATGTTTTGTTCCTTAAGTACGAGGACTTAAAAAAGGTTTGTTTTTTAAACTTTTAATTGTCACCTATAAACATCAATAACTAAGTTCCCGTTACAGTATAAACCCTTTAATTCCCAAGAGTGACAAATATCAACGTTCAAGAAAAATCTCAAATTTCATTTTGTAAAATTTGGGAAAACAAATGGTACCATGCAAAAGAACTGCAGAAGAAGTTTAATTTAAACGGTCACACCATCGGATTTCGTTCAGACTCACAAGTTACACTACATGTCTCAACTACATAAATTGACTCTGGGAGTGAAAGGGTTAATAAAGTTTTTTTGAAAGTAAAATTGTGAGTCTTTATTGTCCCTTCCTCCCTCCTTCCCTCCCTCACTTCTTCCCTTCCTCCCTCCCAGCCTTTCTCCCTTTCTCCTTTCCTCCCTTTCTCCCTTCCTTCCTCCCTTTCTCCTTCCTTTCCTCCCTTCCTCCCTCTTCTTCTCCCTCCTTCTTCCCTCCCTCCTTTCCTTCTTTCCTCCCTTCCTCCCTCTCCTTCTCCTTCCTTCCTCCCACCCTCCCTCCCTTCTTCCTCCCTTCCTTTCGCCCTTCGTCCCTTTCTCTCTTCCTCCTTCCTCCCTCCCGCCCTTCCTTTCTTTCTTTCTTTCTTCCTTCCTTCCTTCCTTCCTTCCTCCCTCCCTTCCTTCCTTTTCGTCGTTTATTTTCTTCATTCATTTTAATATAATTTTTGTTATTTGCTTTAACAGGACCTGTTTTCTCATGTTCATCTAATTGCTGATTTCCTGGGCAAGTCATTAAGCGAGGAAGTTGTAAAGCTTATCACTAAGCAGTGCACCTTTGATGAAATGCTTAATAATGCAGCAATTTATGATTGGAAGGTTACCGATGATAAATTGCCCAGCTTCCTCAGGAAAGGCCAGGTTGGAGGCTGGAAACAATACTTCACCCCTGAGCTGTCTGCGAAGTTTGAAAGCGAAATTCTGTGCAAACTAGAGGGAACTGGACTCCACTTTGACTTTGGTGGTTGATTACAAGTTCAAGACCAAAATAAAGGGTTTATTATTAAGCAAAATTCATCGATCAACTGCGAAGACTAAACAAAGAAAATGATCACTTTTAATGTCTTGATGTACAACCGAATTCGTATTATACGTACATTAACCCTATTTTGCCTGGGGGGTGGGTGCCCGCGCTAACTTTCAACATTCATAACTTCTTTAATATCTATTCAAACGCCATCAAACTTTTTGACGTTTCCTAAAATTTATCTGGCAACAATTTGATATGACATATTTTTATTGATCACGTGACATGACGTTTCCATGGAAACAAGATTTTAACAGCCATGTTTTGCGTAATTTGCATATTTTTACCTTTAAATGAAGAAAAACAATGTTTTTTGGTATAACTTTTACATGTTTACATCGTTTAGCATTTATTTATTGGTTTTGATTAATTTTGAGTCATTTTGGACGGTTTTTAAGAGGTTTTGAAAAATTTTAGACATCCAAGATGGTGGATCGAAGATGGCGGCCGTATAACTAATTACCTAATAACTACGTCATAGGACGTCATCGTTCCATAGTGCGAACCGCAAAGGAGACAGTTTTGGACGTACTATGTACTTTCTTGGTTTCATTGTTATAGCCTTAATGTTTTTGAAGTTACGAGGCGGGGGGGGGGGGGGCAGGCACATTTGTACCCCCCCCCCCAGGCTCAGGAACTCAAAAAAAGCCCAGGCAAAATAGGGTTAAAACAATACTTATGACCAGTATCAGGCAAAATGTTTCAATGAAATGTTAAAAGGAAACTGTCCCGCCGAAATAGCAAAATTTCGCTCTGCTTATTTGCACGTTATATCGCTAAAATTGCCACCAAATATACAACTTGGTTGGATAAAAAGATCCTATAGAGCAAAACAAAAGCGGAAGTTTGGAGATAAAGTGCAGGATTGCAAGGATTTGAAGTGGATTACAGTTCATGAAATTTCATTCATTGACAGGCGGTCAAGAAATCAAACTTGCCATAGTAAAATTTTGAGTTTTCTATCCGTTATTTTGTCTGTTTAGTTCATATTTCTTTGCTTCTATCACTTTTGGCGATGGTTTCTTCCAATTTCAAGGCAATAAAGTTAGGTTAAGCCAAGGTCCTGGCCATAATAACGAAAACGCGATATTTCAGCTGGGACAGTGATGACAGTGTCCCTTTGAGCAAAAGTGTGATAATTAAACAAAGAAAATGGTCAATTATGGGATATTGCCTTGAACGACAACCGAATTAAGAATAACAAATGTATAAGTTGTCGGGTTGGGTTGATGATTCAACAGGGTAAAATTCAACCTCGTTCCCAGGGTCTCTCTTGGCGGGAAGAAGAGAGACCCTGGGAACGAGGTTGGGTAAAATTTCGAAATCAACAGTTTTGTAAATTTTTCATGAATTGGGAAATGTTTCTATCACATAAACTAGATAAGGTAATAAGTATGGATAATTTTTAATTATTGCTTTGTCCGGTTGTGTTATCATATAAAAAATAGGGGTTATCATTGATGCAGATTGGTGTTACAAGATGGGTTTCTGGCAATTTTTAATTTCAATCAGATACTCCTAAAATTCTCACAAGTAACAATCCAAAATGCTCGGAAAGTTAGTCACATTGAAGTGGTCGCATAGCAGAGGCAGTCGCTTAGAAGAGGTGGTCGCATAGGAGAGGTTGTCGCATAGAAGAGGTGGTCGCATTGCACAAGCGGTCACATAGCAGAAGGGATCACATAGCAGAGGTGGTTGCATAACAGAGTCGGTCACATAGAAGTAGTGGTCGCACAAGAAGTGATCGCTTGCGACCGTAATAGCGGTCTGCGAGGCGTAACTTGACTTTATTATATCTTTCAGTTAGTATGTGCACTATGATTGGTCAATTTACGGTTCGTATTTTACATTACGTCCCGCAAAGTTTGAGTGTCCTAGCATCCGTTCACAAGGGTTGTTTTATACATTAAAACAAAAACTCCCACAGAAAACGTTTGGAGCACAAAACAAATAGACAAGGTTAACATGTCAGTTTAAAAAAACTGAAGAAGCATTGACAAATTTCTTGAGTGCATGTTTACACAAGCTCAAAAAAAACTTGTCAAAAACTCGCCAAAACGGCCTCGAAATGGTAGACACAACACCAGGTACAAGACAAATAATTTTTATTTCGAATTTTTTTTTTAAAATACAGTACTTATTCTCGCCATGTTTAGCGATGTTTTGTAAATTTCACAGTGCTCAGCGCTCACTCAGAGTTCGCGCATGCTTTTTGCGTTTTTCCACTCAAATGTTTACAGGCGTCTTTCCTGATTCTCCCCAGTCACTTCCCTTTTTCCCTTCGCGCCACTCCACAACCTCGTTCCCAGGGCAGCTTCTCCGCTTTTCAAATTCCAAAATGGCACGTTTTGAATTTGAAAAGCGGAGAAGGCCCTGGGACGAGGTTGATCAGTCCTCACTTTGTGAGACAACATCCTTAAAAAAGTGTTCAACATGTCACGGGACAAATTTGAGTCAAGGACGACCCAAAGCTGACATCTACATGTTTCAATAGTTCTTTAGCCAAAGGCTCACAAATCCCGTTAGCTAACAATCCGTCCTGTATTATTAAAATGCTTACCGTCAATCCTCGAATTAGCGTCTCCAGTCGATTAATCGCCCCCTTGGATCAGCGAAATTTGAAAAAATGCCCCCCCCCCCCCCCCCGCCCTCGAGTAAGTGCCCCCTTCTTTAAGAGAGAGAGAGGATCCTTTATTTGAGGGACTGACGCAGTCTGAAGAAGAGGATGCCACGGAGGATATTCACATCATTGACATGGATGGGGATGAGAATGAAATCGAATTTGATACCTGATACGTTACCTTCTCTGAACTTACTAATACGAACAGATTTGCCAGTTAGTACATGTTTCATTTTGTGAACCACTATATAAACAAATGTTGTTGTTTACGCGCAAATGTTATACGATGTACTTGAATAATTAAATAAGCGCTCCCGCCTTGTCCCAAATTTGAAACAAGCGCCCAGGCGCTAATTCGAGGATTTATGGTAATTGCATTTCACAAGTTCTCATCTGAAAAGCAAATAACTTTGTCATGTAGGATGATCGTTCGTTGATCAAAAAAATCTAAGATCATCTTTAGTTTATTTACTTGTAACAAATCATGTCATTGGGCAACACAAGCACGGCTCCAACTCTCGACGGTCAAATATATGGTCAACGGACGCGATGACCATATAAAAGTTCTCTTTAGAGATTCTAGAGTTACGGAGTGCGTATGCGATGTGTTGTCTGCCACGTTATCAATATATAATGAAAGCGTTTTCTGGCCAATGTATCGCTGATAGTAAAAAGAAACTGAAAAAAAGTTAAAATCTCCATTGGGCTGGCTTACGGTTGACAAAAAATACATACACATGACATCCTCTGTCGCCGCTATATTCAAGATATTCAAAAAAACAGTAGACTGGACTGGAAGAGAAGTTGTGAGGAAACGGTAACACCGATATTACAGACCAAAATAAATTTGCATACAGTATTGAGGTCAGTATTCACCGTGGACACCTATTGTAAAATGAACACCTATGACAAGTAAAGAACCAGGCAGAAGGGCGATAAATTAATAAATAATATCAAAAACTCTTCTAAACAACGCATATTCGAAAGAAGATGATTGCATTTTCTTTTGAAATAAATAAATTCGATGCAAAGAAGGGAAATTCGGAATGAATGAAGAAACGATCCAAACAGTAATCAATAATAAACTGAATAAAGCCTGAGTTAAAAATTTTCATCTTATAATGAACGTTAACGCTTCCATCGCGGTATAAAACTGTTACTTCCCACATGTAAAGCGCGGCTTATAACATTTTTGTCAAACATTTATTGTGAGAAAAAAGATCAAAAACGATCACTCCGCAAGTCACAACAGCGGAAAATGGCGATCAATTTATACTTATTTTCTTTTGTTCTGTGACTTTTCAGACTTACTGCGCCTTTCAATAACATGCGGAATTTGAAATTCAAATCTCCACCAACGGTTGCGTTATTCCCTACCGTCAATCATAATTAATACGAAAGCCAACGGACCATGTAAAAAAGAAACAAACAAAATGGATCGAAATCTACCAATCATAATGCACGGACGTGACCTTTTGACCTCATTGAAGTGAAGATCTGTTTCCTGAGAGGTAAGCTAAGATGATTGACGGCAGCGTAAAACGCAATCGTTGGTGGAAATTTGAATTTCAAATTCCGCATGTTATTGAAAGGCGCAGTAGTACAATAATAATAATCCCTTTATTAAAATGTCAAAGTTATTTAGCTAATATATTACAGTAAGCTAATTGCCATTACTAAAATAAATTTAACTATGTATGTACAAAAGACTATTTTGCTATTGTTGTGTTCCCAATGCATCTTGGGTAGTTCTAGTCCTTTGTGGGGGCAAACGGCCAAAATACCTGCCAAACTGGTCGTTTGCCCCCACAAAGGACTGGAACTACCCAAGATGCACTGGGAACACAACATTAGCAAAATAGTCTATAAAAGATGAAAGATAAAAAGAAATTATGTACAAATATAGTAATCAATTAAAAAATAAACCATAAAATTTATACACGAATGAATAAAAAATAAATGAATAAAATGATCGAGTAAATGTTTTCCGATATTTCTTAAAAGAAGGGAAGTGACATATGCAAACACATTGATAAATTGATCCCGCGTAAACTTCAATCACACCAGGCGGTGTCGGACAAAAATGACACAAAGTATTTTTGTTTCGCTTTTAGCTGCTTTTGTTGTGAGTAAAAAAGTAAGCGACATCTTATAGAATTGAATTTTAAGTGATATTTTGCAAAAGTGTGTGTCTACAAATAACAAAATGATAAGATATGAGTTGTCGTACGATTTCGCTTCGCTTCTTAAATCTTGATTGCTTACTCTTTAGCTGTAATTCAGTCTTTAATTCAAGTAAATCGATGGAGTATTATTCGAGTTATGAGCCTAGAGAATTATCAGAACCACTTCCGATTTCGTCAGTTCTTGGCTTTCATTGGCTGCGATTTCTCTATTGTTTACACCAGAAATGTTCCCTTACATTGACAAAGGGCGCTTTCCATTCGGTAAAAAATTCCGGTTCGAGTTTTCGGAATTTTCGGTGGTCGAATGGAACGGGTTTAGAACACTTGGTTACCGGGACGGCGTGACATATCAAAATGACGAACTTTTTGAATGCTTTCGCGGCTTTAGAACAAGATGATTCCGAAACATTGCTCGTATAAGCGGGCAATTCTATGGTTGGCCATCCGTTTCAAAATTATGACATCGTGTACGTGGGCTTTTTTGCCGCGTATAATCGTTTATAATCGCTATGTATGGGCTTTTATCCCATATACAACCATTTATATCGCGTATATACGCGTATTTAATACGCGTATATGTGCAAAATCAAATGCACGTCTATACGCGGTGCTAAAAACCGTATATATGCGTACCTGTCAAAGCCCACGTATACGCGTGCAAAAAGTGTGCGTATACGCGGGGTTCAGAAATCAGACTTGGTATAAGCTGGCACGAAAAGTGCCTCTAACGGAATAGCCTCTATGTATGGTGGCAATGAAAAGTGCCTTCCGTGATGCAAACATGGCTTCCTCTCTAGCTCTTGTAGTGATATGTATCTTGTCAACTAGTTCTTACAGTTCTCCCACAACGGATCTTCTGGAGACGGTTTCTCGTCTATTAAGGGATTGCTCCAGGTTTTATCCACACGCCGATCGAAACATGGCTGAAACAAAGTTAACAGGCGGCTTGCAAACATTATTCCAGAAGATTGTGACTTGAGTGACTGTTTCGATTTGACTAATGATGATTTATTTCAGGACTGTCAGTGTGACTGGCTTAGAAATCAGTTCCTCAAAAAGCACTTCCATGTTGTGGTATGTAATTGCCAGAAATAATTGAAATAACCTTTTTACAACACCCCATGTTTTTGCTTTCATGAAAGAGATTTGTATAACTTCAGTTACAGTACACTGCACAACAGTCACATGATTACCCTTCATAAAATGAGCAAATTATCATGTTTCAAGGTTCCTCGGTTTTATTGCTATTTACTTACTATAGAGCGTATGCACATGACGTCACGGCGGCCATATTGGTGTACCAAAACAATAGAACGGCGGCCATGTTGGTGTACCAAAACAATCCTGTGGGATTTGAACGCTTTTCTTATGTTAACACTTTCTTTTGTTCCAATAAATTTGCATAGCTGCTTGCCACGTGAGTGCATACGCACTATACATGCAAAGACTTGAGTCATAGTCAAGTCATAAAAGAGTGCTAAAACTGCCGAATATCTATTTGCTGGGTGGGGTGGGTGGGTGTAACCCAAAGTAATATTCTTTACTATTACACACATACATGCATACTTTATTGTTACTCCTTATGAAGGCTTTTCAGCTACAATATTAAAACCTAACTAAAACATACCATACACTTTATAAAAATTTAAAATATGAAAATATAAAACAATTAAAATATAGAAACAGTATAAAATAACTACATTAATGGGATACTAGTCCTAATGGTATTAGAAGATTGAATATTTTTTTTGTTTACCTCAGGAGCCTGCGGAAACAACACTTGGGACAACACTTTCCAGTACAACAAGAGGACGTAGAGGAAGACAGCAGTTATTCAAAAAGCATACATTTGTTTATATTCCCCTTATCCAAAATTTAGTATCTATGTTGTCGGGTGAAGATTTGCGAAAGGCATTGTTGGAATGGCAATGCAAGTGCTCCAATGGTAAATTTGAATATCTTCGGGATGGTGCAGTCCTGATAAACCATCCTTTGTTTTCAGGAAATGGTTGTGATAGTACGCTTGAAATAATTCTCTATAGCGATGAGATAGAGTTATGTAATGCAGTGGGAACTAGAGTGAAAAAACACAAACTTCTTATGTTTTATTATGTTATTGGTTACTTGCCTAAAGTGTATCGCAGCGCTTTGGATGCAATTAATCTCTATGTAGTGATAAAAATAGAAGATGTAGCACAATATGGTTTTGATGTTGTTCTTCGACACTTAGTATAGCAGGGGGGCACCCAGTTCATTTAAAGAATGGAAACATGATTCACATCAGTGCAGCTTTGGTGGCCTATGTTGCTGACAACCCGGCAGCACACCAAGCAATGGGCTTGAAGGAATTGGTGGGTGGTGCATTTAGAAAATGCAGACTTTGCAATGCAGATTTTGATTCTATGCAGGACAAATTTTCTGAGGAAGAATTTGATCCAAGGACAAAAGATGTGCAATGTGATTAACAATGCACCTCAAACATTAAAGGATCATTACAGAACTGCCTATGGTATAAAACGGAAGAGCATCCTTTGTGAATTTCCCCATTTTGATATATTTACACAAACACCGTCTGATGTGATGCATGTTTTATTAGATGGTGTTATTCCCCTTACATTGAAAGCATTGATAAATTGATAAATCACAAACTAAACAGACAATTCTTGCGGAGATCAACAATAACATTAAGAATTTTAAATATGGTGATATGGACGAGAAAGACAAGCCCAATTTTATACGGCAATCAGATCTCCGTGGATCTTCGACTCTTAACCAAGACGCTGCCACATCGCATTTGCTCTTTCGTATTTTTCCTTTCATAGTTGGAAAAGGCGTCAACCTTAAACGATGATTTCTGGGAAATTTATTGAGTGACATAACTAATATTTCTTTTGCTCTAATCATTAGTCTTGAAACAGTTGCAAAACTTAAGGATGCTGTAAATGTTATTTGAAACCCTTCCGAGAGCTGTTCCCAGACCAGCCATTTACTCCCAAACAACACTATTTGATCCATTTCCCCAAAGTTATTCTTCCTCTGGGCCCCCTTATTAATTTATGGACAATGCGCTTTGAAGCAAAACACAGATATTTTAAACGACTCAAGAGAATAAGGAACTTTAAAAACATGTGCCTCTCTTTATCCCATCATCACCAAAAACTTGCTGCTATAAATCGAAGTGCAAATACCATTTTCAAGGAAAATACCTATGGACCTCTGCGGCATATCCAAGGAGACGAGCTGTACAGAGTTAAGCAAAGGATTGCATCAAACTTTTCAATTGACATAAATAGCATTAACAACATTGAAGCTTTTAAATGGTTAACACTCCATGGAACAAAATATATGATTGATGAATGCAATTTGGTGGTAAAATTTGATGAGGAAGAGTACCCATTGTTTGGGAAACTATGTGCCTTATGGGAACTTAATATGTCTCTCATTGTCTTTGACATAATATTTTTGGAGACAGTAGGTTTTAGTGAGTCACTACAAGCTTATGAAGTGCGTCCTCAGGCATCAGCAATAGTTTCAGTTACACCAGATATGCTGCTTTAATATGCATACACCATTACCTGTGTATTCCTTTAATGGAAGTAGTTACATCAAGCTTAAGTGTGACATTTCAGATTTCAAAGACTGAGTTAGAGAATTAACGGAACCCAACCCTTTAAGCCCCAGTGAAGACCAGCTTCTATAATTTATCCTCTCATCATCGCTGCATGATCACTGAATATCAGTATTAACTGTCTTGATGTTGACACACGTTGTCATTTACTTACCATAAGAAATGTGTGCATGAAGACCAGTAAAGAGAATTTATGTGTTGATATTGGGGCTCAAAGGGTTAGTCTTTGAACACTTTCCAGTGAAAAGTTATTTGAACCTGTTTATATACCATGACATAAAGGTTTAATTTGAAGTTGAACATTTAATTGTTGATTCTCCAATGTTAGAATGGTTAGAACCCCCATGTTAGATGATGTTTGACCATGCAATCCTCGGTAGGAAAAAAGATGGCGACTGGTACATTTACCCATAATTCTTAGCGCACAAAAACCTTAACAATGTTCATAAAGAAAAGTTATAAAATCTTCAAACCTAGTCTACACATTGTCCGTAGTACTGGAACAAATATTGTAAAAATTTGGCTTTCTTTCTTTCGTCCGCAAGGTATTGTGGTAAAATGAACAGCCGCCATCTTTTTTCCTTCAGTGGATTGCTATAGACTAAATTGAGTTAACGTTGTTGTTGGACGGTAGAAGCTTGAAAGTCAATAATTGTCATTTGTTTGTCTTTTTAATGTAAAATAACCTTGCACAAATGTTGCAAACAGTTGTTTTTCCTTTTTTACATATGATCTGATGCTGTTGACATGAGTGTGATTGTACACTTAAGTTTGATAACATTTCTTAATAAAGAGTGATTTCCTATTTTCAGGGTATTCAATTTTTTTAGGGGTATCAACACTTGGTTTAGGGTAATAAGGCAACTTACTAGCAATTAATTGCACTTAAAGGTGTGCAAAACACTTAATATCAGTGCAAATTTAGATATGATCCGGTGCTAGAAATAAGTGTAAATGTACACTTCAGTTAGATAATATTTCTTAATAAAGAGTGCTTTCCTATTTTTAGGGTAAGCTTATTCAACTTTTTCTAAGGATATCAATACTTGGTTTAGGGAATAGATACTTACTGCCAAATAATTGCACTTAAAGGTGTGCAAAAAACACTTAATATAAGTGCAAATGTGCTTTTGTTTTGAGAAATTCACTTAATTAAGAGTACTTCTTTTTGGAGTGCTGCGAATGAAGTTTCACAAGGAGAAGATGATCGGCGAGTCGCCATGTTCCTCATCATTTTGCGCGGGAAAAATGGTTCGGGACATTTCATTGCCACCATACATAGAGGCTATTCCGTTAGAGGCACTTTTCGTGCCAGCTTATACCAAGTCTGATTTCTGAACCCCGCGTATACGCACACTTTTTGCACGCGTATACGTGGGCTTTGACAGGTACGCATATATACGGTTTTTAGCACCGCGTATAGACGTGCATTTGATTTTGCATGTTTACGCGTATTACATACGCGTATATACGCGATATAAATGGTTGTATATGGGATAAAAGCCCATACATAGCGATTATAAACGATTATACGCGGCAAAAAAGCCCACGTACACGATGTCATAATTTTGAAACGGATGGCCAACCATACAATTCTGCTTCTATACCAGTCGTTGCTATAGACAAGTCTGAATAATAATAATAATAATAATAATAATAATAATAATAACAATAATAATACAGTCGGACCTCTATTAAGCGGCCACCTATTAAGCGGCCACCCTCTATTAAGCGGCCACTTTCCAAAGTCCCGAATTATTTGTCAGTAAAGTGCTGTATTCGATACCTCTATTCAACGGCCACCTCTATTAAGCGGCCGCGGCCACCTTTTAGCTGTTGCAAGTTTAGTATTTATTGTATTTTTACCTCTATTAAGCGGCCAGCAAATAAACTTTTCAAGCGAAATGGTGACAGATAATATGAAGGTGATAACTGATAACAACAAGAACTGCAATTTAATCTCCACTATAATGACAAGTCACAAGTCGCAATACACGTGCAAGTACTCATCGACTACATGCTCTGTGTTAAAGCTACAACTTTGCACGAACTTGAAATGCGCAAATACAGGGCACTTCATTTTTTGTTTCAATGATTTTTGCATTTATCTTCACATATGTTCACTTTCCAACAAGCGTTTTGCTATATAGAGGCAATAAAAGGCAGTAAATGACGTTGCCTGCCATTTCTATCCAGTTTATATTGTACCTCTATTAAACGGCCAACCTCTATTAAGCGGCCAGTTTTCAAAGTCCCGAGGGTGGCCGCTTAATAGAGGTCCGACTGTAATAATAATAACAATATTTTGAACATAAACTCTCTGCCCCGAGTATCCTTTAAAAAACGCGGGAACAAAACCGACGAGTAAAACGGACTTTTACCGAATGTAAACAGACAAAATTAAACACAGTTGATCTTACCGTTGCCAGTTGCAGCTCCAAAGCACTTGTGATGCAATAATAATTGGAGATCGGTACAGAAATACCCACACGATGAAAGACTGTTCGGTCGCCATCTTTCCCGAGTTTTCAGCTTACTTGAGCTTGAGAGACTAGGGCCGAGACCTGGGCCGAGGCAAATTACGAATGGAACACAAAAGTTCTGTTAATTCCGGAATTTCCATCAAAGAGGACAACCTCAAAACGTATTCCTAAAATTTCGGAATTTTCTCCCGAAATTTTTCTGTTCCATTGGATTTCCGGCCAAAACTTTCGGAAATTTTGACCGAATGGAAAGCGCCCAAAATTACACCGTCCGCCGACAAAAGTGTTCGCTGACTACGTCAGCAGAACACAAAAGCTGTTGTACTAGTAGGCACAGTGACAACCATGTAAGCATCTTTGAACAAGCATGATGCATGACTGTCATTACTCAAGGCCCGTTTACACATGCGATTTTTGATGCGATTTTTGTCGCGCTCTCCAATTCAACTTTTGACGTAAGTGTAAACTAGCGGCGATTTCTGTGCGATTCCGGTACGACATTTGCCGTGATTTCCCAAAAATGGCCGCTAAGTTATATCAGGAGCGTTTATCATTTGTATGGAAAAACCGGTTGTTCCTGTGGAAAAACAAATGGAACGGTTCATCCCAACGGAAATTTTCCGGGGAAAAGGTAATACCTTTCAAAGGTATTTCCTTTTTCTCGCTTTCACCGGAACGACCGGAATTTTCTGTACCATTTGTTCGCATCACCAGTACCAGGCTTCTTCGCGAAATAAGGAAGCTCGAAGATGGCGGATCACTTTGAAGAAGGAAATTTACTCCGAGTTTATTCTTATGAAAATTGCTACTTTTCATCGGCTATATTGACAGACTTTCTACAGCATGATTGCAAAATTACAGGTTAGAAAGATGGACATTTTTGATTGCCGATAGTTGTTTTACTTTAGCTTTTACGAATCGTGCTTACTGCATGAGCGATTCGCATAATTGAAACGTAGTCGTACGTAGCAAAGAATCAGAGCTGAATTGTAGCGTTAACTTGAGCGAATAAGTAAATAAATAAATGATTGTTCTGGTAAAATTGGAGAATTGTAGCAGGGCTTGAAAGCGTACAATTGCGTTTTAGGGCAAGCTTATAAAAGTACTTGCCGGTTAATTTTTCCCACCGTCGTTTTGTTTTTCACCCCCAGTGCTTCTCGGCATTCGGTAAAATACAAATGGTACAGGTCATTCCTGTTCCGTTTCCTTCAGTAAGGAAAGTCCAGTACCATTTGTCGGGAAATTCTAACCGGAAATTCCATTCAAATGGTAAGCGCTCCAGGTTTCGAACATGTTCGAAACCTCTCCGACATCGCGCGACAAATCACGCCCAAATCGCACGGAACACAGGAAAAATTTCTGTTTTCCCATTTTGGGATAAAATTGGGAATTAAACCCAATTTTGGGAAATAATTGGGTTTTTTAACCCATCCTTGGGAATTTTTTGGAAAATCATAGGGAGGATAACTTCACAGAAATGGGAACATTTTGGGAACTTGTCATGTAATATCAACTAAATCACAAGTTTGAGAAAAATTTTTTCTCTTTCCCTAAAGTTGGGAAATATCTGGAAAAGCAGCAGGTTTTTTTCCCCATTCTTGGGAATTTGTTGTAAAATTTTACAGAAGATAATTTCACAGAAATGGGAACATTTTGGGAACTTGAAATGTTATACCAACTAAATCACAAGTTTGGGAAATATTTTTTCCCTTTTCCCAAAAGTTGAGAAATATCTGGAAAAGCAACAGGTTTTTTTTTCCATTCTTGGGAATTTGTTGTAAAATTTTAGGGAAGATAATTTCACAGAAATGGGAACATTTTTGGAACTTGAAATGGAATACCAACTTAATTCCGAGTTTGGGAAATAATTGTTTCCTTTTCCCAAAAGTCGGGGAATACCTGGAAAAGCAGCAGGCAAATAAAATAACAGAAATGGTAAATATCGGGAAGTTAAATGATAAAATTAGTGTTTCCGTCTATGGGAAATAATTGTGATTGTTTTAACTCATACCAGGAAATATATATATATATATTCTGGACAGCAACAGGGGAAATTGTCAGAGATGGGAAATTCTTGGAAAACAGGAATAAAATACCAGTTTGAACACAATTTGTTAGATCATTGACTTGTGTGTTTCCTATTTCTTGGGAATTTATGGAATGTCACAAGCAGGAAAGTTTAGCCACGTACAGAAGTAGTGTTTACCACAAAATAAAAAAAAGGTTGATATTTCTCTCTGTTTTGCTTTATAAGTGTTTTCATATTGGAAAATGTGAGACAAAACAAAAATAATTCACTTGATCGTTGTAAGGGCTCATTTCCAACCTGGTCCATAATGAATTTTAGCGGAGTTATCTTTCGCCATCGTCGGCCACCATCTTGGTTTTCGCGCACAGAGGCCCTGGGGTCAAGTATCGTTCCTTGCGGCCGTCAGGCTCATGCGCAGAAAAGAGACGGGAATCGGTTGTCAGCGTTTCAGGTGATGATGGCGGCATGTGTTGCAGAAAATTCTACAGAAATTGAGCTAGAGAAATCGCTAGAGAATAGGAATGATCAGGAAGAAACCAAAGACAAAACAGATGACAGTTCTTTTCCAAGTGAAGATGAAATTTTCAACCAAATCAAAGAGAGTTTCGGCGAAAGTATAGCAAAGTCATTTTGAGGTAAGAAATTATTTTGGCGCCAAGTAATTTAAGCTAAATATAGTGGCGAGCTTATGTAATATTTCTGGTCATTTCTCAACTGTTTTAAACAAATAAGCTAAAACCTCCTTAATTTATTCGTCTTTTGTTTTGTATGGATTAATTTGGTGAAGATTTTGCTACTTTAGAGCAAGAACGGGCGTTTTCTGCAAATTGACAAAAATTATTGATGCTTACTGTCGCTAACTGTGTTATGGCTCAGTGCCGTGTATCGGGGGCTCAGTTTAGTCAATTTTAGTGAGCTTTGTATACACATATTCCTACATTTAGTGAACTTTGTTGACCTTGTGCATGGAGTGAAAGTGCAAGGCAGTGTACCATCTGACTGTTCAACAAAACAATTAAAAAATGGGAAAAGTAGTTAACATGAAAAGCAGAGTTCCCAAAAGAGGTGGTATTTTTCATATATTTTATTAGAACACAGATAATAAAGTATAATCCATGTTAACTTGCTCTGTATTCCATGAACTAAAGAAGGTGACACTTCTCAAATATTTCAGAACAAGATGCAACACAACTCATCGTTATTCAGGATCTTCTGACAAGGGATGCTGAATCTGGAATATTTGAAAAACTACAGTTGTCGTTTGGTCAAACAGTACGCTTCAAGAAAGAATTTAGCCATCTTCTCCCATCTGTGCCTAGTACAAGTAGTACCCCAAAACCTGGTAATGGAAATTCAAAGCCAACGATGAGCCAGTTGTCTTCTTTCACACCTGCTTTGAGGCGTGTTTACTTGACAAAGTAAGTGATCAGTTCAGTTCTTGTAAGTTCCATTCTGTATTTACCAAGTGTTTCAAATTTAAAAAATATTGTAACTTGTCATGTTCTTTTCAATTACGATAATAATTATTACATGTATTTGGGGGTCCCTCATACATGTGGTAAAAAAATAAACCATGATACATGTATGCATATCCAAACCAAATATTTGTAGCATAATTAAGATCTTTTTATTTCTGAATAATTGGATGTATAATTGATTTCATTTCAGATGCAAGCAGGTTGGTGCTCTAGCTTCTGCTCATTGGAATTACACATTCCCCAAGTTCAATAACCCTGAAAGATGGGCGCAGCTGGCTAAGTTTGCAAATAAAATTTCAGAAGAATGTGCGGTTCCATCCGTTGGATTTAATGTTGATGGTATAATGAAACACATTCAAGACCACTTCAGTGAGCAAAGGCGATATAAAAAAAGGAAACAGGTAAGTTAAGAATAAGTTACTTATATAAGTGGTACATTAAATCAAAGGCTGCATCAATAACTTCATTAATCAAGGGGGAAATGAATACAGAGAATGTAAAGCAATAAACCTTGCAATAACCTTAGTAAAGTATCACTGTCCAATATGGCAGTTAAAGGGAAATTCTCAATATAAATAGATGAAAAATGTCTATATGGTAAACTGGAAATCTTAATGCAGGAATTGTGGGAAAGGTTATATGAATAATTCTACATTTATCATTTTAGGGTGATAATACTGACACTGAGATTTCACCAATAAGCAAGAAACCTAAACTTCCCAAGTTTGTAAGTATCCTCACTTGATATAGTTTATCATTCACAAATGACAGACATCCACCAGGATAATTAAAACTCTAAAATGCAGTTGAAACAGATTGCTGACAAGTTTCAATGAACACTGAAAGGCAGAATGGGGCTTTTACCCAAACACTATCATTAATTTAGAAAAAAAATATGGTGCTTAAGCTTAATGACTAGTCTGGGACTACAAGGACCATACCTGTGCAGTCAAGACAGTCACATCCACTCCCCCTGACCACCCCCTTCTTCCCCGCAGGTTCTAAGAAAACGTTCTTTTGTTACTATAATTGTGTACCAGATGTGATATATTTATTTCCTTCAATTGTTTTTTCTTTATTTGATGTAGTCTGAATGGGATGACACTAAGGAATCTGATAATAAAGATATGGTTAGTATTTTTATTGACAATTATAGTTATATTTTACTCTGCATTCTATATACTTTATCCTCACCCCACCCCCACCATCCTAAAACAAAAAAAGTACACCAGAATGAGATGTAGGGATCTCAATGATGACTCTGTGATGTATGCTTTGTTAATTCACTAAGTTAGTCATCTGAATATAATTCAGTATACACACTAGCTTCATACATTCATGAATTTTTGTAGGTTTATTCATTTTCATTTCTGATTTTAAACAGCAGGACAGCAACAGTAGCACTGCGTCAACACTTTCACCATTTGTCTCTGAAAATGAAGAACATGATGATGAGGATCCACCACCTTCCCAGGCTAGTACTGCAGAGGAGGATATCAATATTCAGTTGTCATCAAAACTTTGCAAGATGATTGTGAAAGCTGTATGCGGAAGAGTTCTGAATAGAGAAGAGATCACAAAGCTGCTGAACAAGAAATTTTCTGTTGCATCTAGAAGTCTCACTTCTCTCACTCCATCTCAACTGTTGGAAGTGTTTTCCAAGAAGCTTGTAAGACACAAGTATGTGGAAATCCCAGATGAACCTGCCGATCGCAGCAAGCTGCAGCTGAGTATGTTAAAAGTGCACAAGGAGATTGAAATTTAAAGTTACATTTCACATAGTCGATAGCTAAAATGTTGATTTTTACTGGCACTGCCTAAAAGGACTTTTGTTCTTAGAACTTTAAGAAAAGTTTGTTATTAATCTTTCCTCAAGGGTGCTGTTTTAACAGAAGGAAAGACCAAGTACATTTGAAGCATGTTGAGTTAACGTTGTTCTACATGTATATTATATAAATTATACTATTACCAGGCTTAGCATCTTTGTTCTTTCTATAATTTATTGTAAAAAAAAAAGGATGATCAGTGTAAATGTACATGACACATTGGTGGACAGATTCATATTGGAGAAAGATGTTTTGAAATTTTTAAATGTGTCTTTATTTGTATAAATTGTTCATTTGTACAAATTATATAATATGTCTTATTAAAACAAATAGTTAAGTTTATTAAAACTGTTTTACAACAAAAATGCATTCTGAGAGTTTATTTAGCACAAAAGAAACACATTATTGGATGAAACTTGGGACAAAAAAATCGCATTGTTTGGACTGGAATGGGAATGTTCAATCCCAACACTGGGGAAAAATGGTACAAAAGAAAAAACCATTATTGGATAAAACTTGGGACAAAAAAATCCCATTGTTGGGATTGGAATGGGAATGTTGAATCCCAATACTGGGTAAAAAATGGTACAAAAGAAACCCATTATTGGATAAAAATTGGGACAAAAATATCCCATTGTTGGGATTGGAATGGGAATGTTCAATCCCAATACTGGGGGAAAAATGGTACAAAAGAAACCCACAATTGGATAAAACTTGGGACAAGAAAATCCCATTGTTGGGATTGGAATGGGAATGTTCAATCCCAATACTGGGGAAAAAATGGTACAAAAGAAACCCATTATTGGATAAAACTTGGGACAAAAAAATCCCATTGTTGGGATTGGAATGGTATTTTCTTGATCCATGAATGGTTTTGGTAGCACTTTCCCAATTTTGGGTTTTCCCAAAAAAATCCCTTTGAAATCCCGATGATTTCCCTTTTTAAACCCAAAATGGGAATTCTGAAAATTTTCCTGTGGAAATCGCCGCTAGTTTACACACGCGATTTGAAAATGCAACTGGCCACTGGCACTGCTCCTTTTTCCTTAGATTATGCCAGAAATTATGCTATTTTTTCAAATGTGCTAATACTAGCACAAAGCGCAAAAAATTATGCTAGCTAATTTTTTTTTAATTTTATACAAATGCAAATACATGACACCAAAATTACAATGCAAGCACCTTTTTAATTATTCGAAATCAAATCGAAAAGCAGAAAAATCATCTTTTGTCAGTTTTCTAGCCTGCGAGCAAGCTCTCGGGCTCGGGGTTTGAGAGAGCGGAGAGCGAGAGCTTGCAACGATGTCTCAGAAATTTGAATGCCGCCCCCAATACTTCCCGTGGCTTCCCGCTGTCCGAGCTGTCAGAATTCGGCCAATCAGCGCAAACCGGAAACGAGCGTTAATGTCAACAAACATGTAACAGTCCACGTGAAAAAAAAACGGAACTTGCTCGCAGCAAGTATGGCAAATATAATATAGATCTGTGAAGGGAGAAAACCGAAAGCAGAAGATCCAAACGATTTAATATTGTAGATATTGTAAAGCTTCGTTAAAACTTCGCTAGCGTGTTTATAATTTTGTGAATCGCGAGATGTTTTTTATTGAAAAGGTTTCAAATTACTTTCGAACATATGCAAATTGCGTGGTGGACAAAAATAAATAAACTAAATAGCACCGGCCAAAACACTAGAGCTCTTTCGATAGCTGTTCAAATGGCTGGAAATCTTTCATCTAAACGGGTACTAACATTCGCCGTTCGAAAGGGTGAAGATTTTTTTAAACGTTTAACAGCCGCCGTTTGAACGGTTGAAAATTTTTTCCCGTTAACTTTCAGCGTGAGAGGTCACAAATGCTGGTCGATAATTTTCTCGGCTGACCCAAACAAAAGCTGAAACTTCGCCGATCTTAATTCTTCATTAGATACATCGGCAACAGAAGCCGCAGACATTCCAATACTTCTGGCTTCTGCTACCTGGTCGTCGATGATGCGTTGTAACGGACAGACAACCAACACTGTTTGATGCTGCCTCCTTTCAATTTGCAGCCGCGGCAGCAAACAGTTGAAATATAAAGCTTTTGCCATAGCCCGTCAGCAAAACAGTGAGGACATCACTGCCTTTAAGTAGTGCTTCAACTGCTTGACGTTGCCCGGGTTTCAATTCGGAAGGAAACTTCACATATTTTGAAAAATTCTCGCACGCTTTATGAATACAATCTCCTCCGCTCTCCGTGATTTTGTTTTCTTGATCGCGCACGACGCGCGAAGAGTGATGACGTTATTATCCAATTAAATCTCAACCAATCAGCATTTTCCGCTAGCTTTCACGGGTTAAACATTCAAATTTCTGAGACATCGTTGCAAGCTCTTATTCCTTTCCCTCCCCCACCCCCTCCCCCCAAAAAAAACTCCAAACCCGAACCCGAGAGCTTGCTCGCAGGCTATCAGTTTTCCAGTATATATATTTGTATGGTTGGGGGTAATCTGGATATCACAGGAAGCGGGGTGCCAGCCGCCAGGCCGGAAGTGAGATTACCCTTCCTTTCGCCTCTGTTTTGGTTTCGAAACCAAGGTGGCGTCTTCCAGATTCCCTCCAAACAAGCCGGAAAATGTTTATCATGCCAGCAGTGCTTTTTTCAGAAAAATTATGAAATTTATGCTCGTAATGGCAAATTATGGTAAAATTTGTGCTAGCACAATCTGCCAAAGCCTACCTGTCATCGACCAAAATTGCACCCAAAAGTGCGACAAAAATTTGAGAAAACATAGTAATTAAAGTGTAAACTTTTGTCACTTAACGGAAGAGTTGGTAGGTGATTCACCACTAGACTCGCCAGCATTTTTCTTCATTGTGAAGCATGTAAAATCACCGTCCTTGACTTTCTTTGCGAATTTTCTATAACTTATACCGTGTTTCACTTTCTCTTCCATCTTTTCTACACCCAAAACGAATGTTTTGATCCCTTGCATCCCAAGTAATGGCGTACACTCATCACACGGCGTCTTTGTCACAAAAATGGTTGCGTCCGCGATGGTTTTGGTGTTCCGCATGAGAAGGGCATTCTGCTCAGCGTGGATGATGTACGGATACTTAATATTATCTTTTCCATCCTTTTCTTTCTTTCCATCCTTTTCTTTGTCAGATGCGGCTCTTGGAAACTCGCCATAAAGCGCCTTGGTCGGGAATCCATTCCATCCAAGACCTAAAACATCCTTCTGTTTGTTGATGATGACTGCCCCCACTCCTTTTATGGGATCATCTGTCCGCTCAGCCAGAAACTTTGCCAAAGTTATGAAGTGCAAAGCTTGTCGGCGCTCAAGATCGTTACCTTCTGGATCAAATGGCTTGGAAGCTATAGACCGTCCCGCCTTGGAAGCTGTAGACGTTTGTACCGGCTTGGAAGTTGTAGATGTTTGTTCGTCCTCTGCTTTAAAAATATTTTTTTCTTTCTCCGACCCGATTAGAATTAGAGCCATCCAGTCGGTGACGCCAAGAAAATCAAGTCTTACTTGATCTTTCATTTTGTCATCAAAGGCGGGCCATGGAAGTTTCTCTCGGGCGGTGTCCATCCATCCATCCTTCCAGTAGGTTTCCATGAGTTTTTTCTGTTCCTCCTCTATATCCTTCTTGTTCTCTGATGTTGGCTTTTTTCGGCTATTTGCATACGCAATAACGTCTTCTCCTACGTTTGGCACAAACACAGATTGGGCGATCGCACTTACTTTAAATAATTCATCGACGCGTGACTTTTCATTTTCGAACAACTCTTTTTCATCCACGTAGTATTCTGGTTCAACCGGCAAGTAGAACACCCTCTTGACTTTGGACTGCACCAGAAGCTTTGTGCACAAAGAGCATGGTTTTCTTGAAACAAAGACTTTGCAATCTTGAAGGATATCTTGGTGTTCCATTAATAATCGAGCTACGCCATGGACACCGTTGCGAGAACAGTCGACAGCATAACTCATATCATTGGGCAAGACAAGCACGGCTCCAACTCTCTTGTATGGTTCGACTTCCACTCGCTCGACCGGGAAATCTTCCATCCAAAGGGCGATGACCATATAAAGGTTCTCTTTACTTATTCTAGAGTCACGGAGTGCGTATGAAAAAGCCATGTTGGATCACAGTCTGCCACGTATATCGATGTATAATGAAAGCGTTTCGGCTCACCAATGTATCGCAGATTGCGAAAAGAAACTGAAAATAACTCCTTTTACGTCCTCTGTCGCGATGTAAGTGTATTCAGGATATTTAAAAACGGTAGAATGGACTAAAAAAGAATTGAAGGATTATTATTTAACGGCTTCAACTTTGCGAGGACATTCTGATGTTAGAGACGAAATAAATTTACATACAGTATTCACCAGACACCTGAATAACTGGCAAATTCTTATTGGCTGATTTTGTGTCAATAATAAAGCCTGCGCCTGAGTTAAAAGCTGGAGTCACGGGGTGCTTATGACGAAGCCATGTTGGGTTGTCTGCCACGTATATCGATGTATAATTAAAGCGTTTCGGCTCACCAATGTATCGCTGATAGCGAAAAGAAACTGAAAATAATTACTGGGCTACCCCCCGCAGGGGGAGACCAGTCTAGGTTTACGTTGGATTTCTCCGGCGACACAAAATTGCAATTATGACACCCCCCTCTACATAAAATAACAATCACGATAGCCCCCCTGTCATACTCTCCAATGCAAGAAGAACGTAAACATACACTGGGACGTTTCTCCTCAGCTGTCGGTGAGTTCAGTGTCTTCAATCTCAATCCTTTTTCGTAGTTATTGAAATGTTTTTTAAAAAGTATTTTGTTGTAATACAACGAACGAAGCCTGATCGTTTCGCTCACTCTCGGCACTGCACTTGCGCTTTTGAAGCGGAAAGAAACCGAAACTATAAAATTCAAATACCGTGTTCAAATGAATTTCTCGATTGTTTTGATTGATTGCCTTTCATGAATTTTTATTTCGCCAGGTTGAAGAGGGATAGAACAGCCAACAAAAACTTCAGCTGCGAAAAATTCACCACCATTATAAGATGTAAACTGCACGTGTCTTGTGATCCATTTCTCGTTGTCAAACCTGAAAAAGACTCGAGAAGATTTGAAGATTTTCCACCGAATGCTGTACTGTTTCTGAAAAACCAGTCATCATGAGTTTCGCTTGCGCTAGTGAATGTTTCTCGGGCGAAAATAACCTTAATACGATCACTTTTTCATTTAATTTTCTTTTCTGTGTTACAGATATAAAGGAATAAAACTTGAATATTTTCGTTGTGTCTGATTGCGAGATGTTTTATGAAATGGTCACGTTGTGTTACTGAAAGGTTTCAAATTACTTTTGACATTATGCAAATTGCGGAAATTTTTTTACCACAACTGAAAAAGTATATTTGATTCAAAGGGCTAAATTTCTTTTTCTCCCCCAAAATTATCAATTCTGTCGTTAACTTTGATTAAATTGACAAGTTATTATGATAATGGCGGGAATATGTCAAAACTTTCAATTCGAAAAGTTGCTTTGACCCCGGGTCCGGAGCAGGCAAAATAAACAAAAGATTCACGGCTTCAAGTGTCGGAAACACAAACCAGTTACAAAGATAAATAGCTAGATACAAGATAACTCAAACTAATAACAACCACCAGGAAATTCAGATATAGGCCTTTTTTTTTCATCAAGGGCGGTAAGTATATTAAACTGAATAAGCTTCGATTTGTATAAATACATACGGGTAGCCCAGTTTACGCTCATAAAGCGTCTAGTTCCTTTTACAACTCCATGCGGCTAGGTAGCTGAGGGTTGCCAAAAAAATGTGTTACGTCGCGGTGAAAGTGTATTCGGGATATTAAAATAAACAGTAGACTGGACAAGAAAAGAATTGAAGGATTATTATTTAACGGCTTTAACAGGGATATTCTGAAAGGATATGTTAATCCTGATGTTAGAGACCAAAATAAATTTGCATACAGTATTCACCAGACACCTGTCGTGAAATAAAAACCTATGACAAGTAAAGAACCAGTTACAAGAGCGAAAATCAATAAATAATGCAATCACCTGTCAAATTCTTATTGGCTGATTTTGTGTCAATAATAATGAACGCTCCTATCGCGGTATAAAACTGTCATTTTCCACAAATACAGCACGGCTGCTGGTGGGGAAACGTTCATAGAGCAAGTGTCGAAGATTTATAGCTAGTGAGAATAAATTAGAATAAGAAGCGATCACTCCGTAAGTCACAACAGCGGAGAGTGGCGATCATTTTATATCAGAATAAATGTAGACGATTATAAAAAACATACTGCCGGAACTTCCTGTGATATCGCGGTTACTTCTAGTTATATAATTTACTTATTCTCTTCTTCAGTTCTCGGGAAACTTACCTTACAGCAGATTTTTCTTTGCATTTTTGCTCATCATTTTGTTGAGGGAAATATATTTTGCCCATATTTTGGCGCAATATCAGATTTTCTCTTGTATTAATAAATCAAATGAAAATACTTCCAAGTAGCCTGCGAGCAAGCTCTCGGGCTCGGGGTTTGAGAGAGCGGAGAGCGAGAGCTTGCAACGATGTCTCAGAAATTTGAATGCCGCCCCCAATACTTCCCGTGGCTTCCCGCTGTCCGAGCTGTCAGAATTCGGCCAATCAGCGCAAACCGGAAACGAGCGTTAATGTCAACAAACATGTAACAGTCCACGTGAAAAAAAAACGGAACTTGCTCGCAGCAAGTATGGCAAATATAATATAGATCTGTGAAGGGAGAAAACCGAAAGCAGAAGATCCAAACGATTTAATATTGTAGATATTGTAAAGCTTCGTTAAAACTTCGCTAGCGTGTTTATAATTTTGTGAATCGCGAGATGTTTTTTATTGAAAAGGTTTCAAATTACTTTCGAACATATGCAAATTGCGTGGTGGACAAAAATAAATAAACTAAATAGCACCGGCCAAAACACTAGAGCTCTTTCGATAGCTGTTCAAATGGCTGGAAATCTTTCATCTAAACGGGTACTAACATTCGCCGTTCGAAAGGGTGAAGATTTTTTTAAACGTTTAACAGCCGCCGTTTGAACGGTTGAAAATTTTTTCCCGTTAACTTTCAGCGTGAGAGGTCACAAATGCTGGTCGATAATTTTCTCGGCTGACCCAAACAAAAGCTGAAACTTCGCCGATCTTAATTCTTCATTAGATACATCGGCAACAGAAGCCGCAGACATTCCAATACTTCTGGCTTCTGCTACCTGGTCGTCGATGATGCGTTGTAACGGACAGACAACCAACACTGTTTGATGCTGCCTCCTTTCAATTTGCAGCCGCGGCAGCAAACAGTTGAAATATAAAGCTTTTGCCATAGCCCGTCAGCAAAACAGTGAGGACATCACTGCCTTTAAGTAGTGCTTCAACTGCTTGACGTTGCCCGGGTTTCAATTCGGAAGGAAACTTCACATATTTTGAAAAATTCTCGCACGCTTTATGAATACAATCTCCTCCGCTCTCCGTGATTTTGTTTTCTTGATCGCGCACGACGCGCGAAGAGTGATGACGTTATTATCCAATTAAATCTCAACCAATCAGCATTTTCCGCTAGCTTTCACGGGTTAAACATTCAAATTTCTGAGACATCGTTGCAAGCTCTTATTCCTTTCCCTCCCCCACCCCCTCCCCCCAAAAAAAACTCCAAACCCGAACCCGAGAGCTTGCTCGCAGGCTAACTTCCAAGATGAAACTTGACTCTTGAAAGCCGAACAATTAAAAAAAATATTAATTAAAAAATATTCATTAATATAAATTGTCGATCTGCGGATACAGAAACTGGAAAAAATTAAAAGGGAAAACGTTACAGAACGATTAAAAATAAGAAATACAATTGAAAATCTTCTTGTCACCACCCTCACGTCATATATACACAGTGGCGGATCTAGGGGGCCCGCCGTATCTTGCAAGAAAATAAGGGCCGAAATTGTTTTTCAGTCTCCCCCCCCTCTTATTCATTCACCCAACCCCCCCCTCCCCCGCCCTAACAATGGAGTCTGGATGTGCTGCTGATATCCATTGTATTCATTCACCCAACACCCCCCCCCCCCCCCCCCCCCCACCAAGGAGTCTGGATGTGCTGCTGATATTTATATCTCCACTGTGTATATATGACGTGAGGGTGGTGACAAGAAGATTTTCAACTGTATTTCTTATTTTTAAAGGACCCTAGTCAGCCACACCTTTGTTTTTGTTTACATACGGGAGTTTCCGTATTAGGGGTCGTTCACACTTGGTGCCCGAGCACTGTGCCCGAGCACCGGTCCCACCTCTGACCTTCCGCCATTTTGAAACTGTAGAGCAGGGATTTGTGGGTAAAATAACTGCTAGGAGCAGGAGTTTGTAGGTAAAGTTCTTGAGCACTAGCCAGAATCGTGTGCAGACTTGTGCCCGTGCCCGATTCAGTGCCTGAGTACAAGGTATCGACCTTGTACCCGTGCCCGAGCACCGTGCCCAATTATTGGCACAGGCACTTACAAAAAGCCGTGTTCACATTGGTGCCCGTCAGGCACTGTGCCCGGGCACGGTGCTCGGGCACCAAGTGTGTTCGACGCCTTATATTACACGTGGCGCGTGACCAAAAGTAAGGAAATCGCCGCGAAAGGTCAAAGGCGATATATTTAAAATATCGTTATAAAAGGTGACAGGCCTAGCACAAATCCTGCTTGTCGCAAAAAAAGCGTTTCAGCCCGGTTTTAGAATAGGGTTTCCCAAAGTACGTGCCTGAGAGATTGTTTTCTTTTTGTAGATCAAAATTAAGATATAACAGGACTGTTGTTCTCAATGTTGCCGATTGTTTGATCTTAGGAAAGTCTCCAGAGTCTCTGATACTGACAGGAGATATTTACGCTTTTTAGAGCCGTTTTCTCGTATTTATTTTTGCCATCGTTTGTTTGCTAGTTCTCGGCATAACAATATTGTTTCTTTGGCGCATACTTTGCAAGATCAGTAGTAGTCGCTGAATGCAAGGATGACGGAGTTAATTTCTCAGTCCGTGATTTTGTGTGAGCACAAGTCTGAGGTTAGCATGGCTTCCGAGATACATGGTGTTTCTTCATCACGGCTAAAGAGTCTAAGATCCATAGAATAATGGCATATTACAATTGTTTTCGACCCTCATAGTTTATTTTGCGTTTAAGTTGCGTGTCTCGGAGCTAGGATGTACTTTCGTTGTTAAACGTATGGCGTTATTGCATCCATCATTCGACATCACGAAATCAGTTTGTGAAATATTTCAATCTCCAGAATGTTTGCTGTTTCATAATTCTCACGGGCGGATGCAAGTGATTACTGTTGTACATTATGTTCTTTAAGAACAATTCGGCGAACTAGCTATGGGTTCAACCTCACTTTTACTCGCATTCCAAAGGTCGAAAGTCGATCGTGGATGCCCACGGTCAAGAAACACAACAACAGGAGAGCCGTACGACTACGGACCGCCGAGGGAACAATTCGCCGAAACAACGAGGATCAAAAGGCGCCAGTCACAGCTGTTGAAAACCAACCAATCACAGCAGAGCATCGTGCTTCATAAGGTGACGCGTAACCAGTCGACCTCATCGCCTGAAGAAGACTAGCAGTATGCAGTCGAAACGTCGCGATCCACATCGGAAGTGACTACATCGTGAGACAAACGAAAAATACTTCTTTACTAGATACGTACATGTACTTGAAGGATCTACGAAAGACCTAATCAGCTAAAAAATGAACAAACATAACCGACAAACTGCAATGCTGATATGACTACGTAAAAAGGTAGATTTTGCGAGAAACCAATACGACAGAAACCGATAAAGCAGGGTAGCAACCGCGGACAGCTGTTTCGTCCTGTTGGGGCTCGTCAGCGCGGTGTAGCTTGTGCTAAGAACGACTACAAGTGTAACTACATAGATCAAACAAACCAGTGTAGTTATGGCTGGTTGTCTTTACTGGCCACAAACAGTAGTCGTAAAACTAGAAAGTTATTAAAAACATAAGGTATTCGTATATAATGTCATACACTTTACGTTTATAGCGGAGCCCGCGGGCCGAAGGCCCGGCGGAGCACCATACTCATAGAACCTTTGCCCGTCATTTTTCATGGTCATGGCTAGCGGAATGTTTCGTGGGCGCGCGTGTGCCCGCCGGGCTCCGCCGTCGCGCAGGGCTAGCTCGCGGGCGCGTATGACGTCGCAAAACATGTGCGTACGACGTCATGTTGAAACCAAAGCGAGGCTTTGTTTTTCGCGCGGTTACACGGCCGAATGTCACGTCAGCTGGGAAAACACTTTGACGTTTTGCTGTGTTTACTGAACGGGTTTAAATTAAAGTCGTTATTTTCCTGCATTTTTTCGTGGTTTGCTACTCAAGACAGGGATACTAATTAAGGGATACTCAGAAGCCGCTTTAGTGGAAAAAGAAGAGCTTTCAGGGATAAAATCTTGCTTCGAGGAACTATATACATTTTTAGCAATGTGAGAGATGGGTTCGTTTTACGGATTTCAGCACCAAAGCGTTCCAAGCACAGTAGTCGCGGAGGGACTTAAAAGTAAAACAAATTACATTTTCCGATGGGAATTTATCTTGATATCGATCTGCGATTGACTTTTTGTTTGTGTTCTCGTTAGGTTTGGAGAATTGTTTTTAAACGTGTAGCTTAAATTCAATTGTATTAATTTCTTGAATTTCATCGAAGACACGGCTCGGCCTCGATGCGCGTTTTGCGTTTTGCTTTTAAATGGAGATTTGAATAAAATTTTTCGAAAGAAGATTGTGTTGTCCATTTTTATGTGTTTGTACGTTCATTCATTACATAGATTGAAAAGCGATTGTATGTAAACAAAACAAGACTTAGGCCCAGTTCAAACGTCGAACTTCACATGTGCCGAACCTAATGCAAATGAGCAAGAACAATAGATTATGCTCATTTGCATTAGGTTCGGCACATGTGAAGTTCGACGTTTGAACTGGGCCTTAGATTTTATACTCGCGTCGCACTACAGTCAAAAACAAAAATTAGCCCGTGCAAAATGACATAAAAACAGAAACATTCCACAAAAAGCGTTTCCCACCGGAGCGGTTTCTTTTGTTTTCCTCGATTTTTGCACGGGCGGATTTTTGTTTTTGACTGTAATGCGACCAGGTCCTTATGCAAATATGTTTGTGTAGTTTTGCAATTTTGATTTCCATTTTGCATTTTTTGACAAGCAACAAGTGTATTGTATTCGGAAAATAGTCGTAATAGTTATTCTATTAGACGGAGAAAAAGTTCCTTTTGTGAACTTTTGTACGGTCTAAATGTACTGTGCAGACGAGGGAGAAAATGCAAGGGAGAAAATAAAATAAATATTGATTTGAGTGACAGTTTTAGGTGCTAATTTTCACACCTTTTTGACAGGAAATTGAAAATTTTTATTTCAAAATCGGATTCTACAGTAAAATTACCTTGGGGAAGTGCAATCAGGAATTGGAATTAAGTCGATAAAATATTTAAATCAAAGGCTCCTTAGAGCTAACCCGTGAATTTGAAATGCTAGCGTAACACAATATTGCGATAAGCTTATGTTTTCACTCTGTCATGGTTCAATATTTTTTTTAAAAAAAAATTAAATTAAGGATTTTTGACAAACGCAAAAAATAAAAATACAGTACATCACTTCCATAATGTTCAGTCTGAAGAAGAAAGAAAACAAAAAACAAAACAAAAAAAAAAAAAAAAGAACGGCTCGAGCGAGATTTGAACCTGGGCCTTTCGACTGTTCGTCCGCGCTTTACACCACTTGACCACCGTGACCACTGACGTCAAAGGGGAAAAATTTTATTACTTGAAAGTAGATAACCATCAAAACGCGTGTCTCATTTTTAAATCGATTTTAACGTTGCATTAAAGACTCCAAATGCGAGACATCTTTAAGCTTATTGTTGTTTATATTCGTTTACACCAATTTAGTTATTGTTATCGCTGGATTCACGCTGTTCTTGTTACAAAACACATTCGTAACAGAGCATTACGTCACTAAGTTTACAGCTGATGGAAGGAGTGAGCGAGTGAGTGACTCATTTGCATCTCTGTCGCCGTTACCGATAACCCGTTCATTACGCATGCGCGTATTTTCACGGGTTAAAAAGGGCCCATTTAGGACGTATTTGACTGGTAAGTACCACCTTAAGCAATAAGCTTACTGTTTTTGAGAATTGCTAAAATTGAAAAATAGCCCAGTCGTCAATCTTAATTCCGACCTTTCACCTAAGTTAAGTTTCATCTTAGTTAAGCTTCAGAGGGCAACGCTGTTAGGTTAAGCCTAACTATATATATTAGTTCTATCTCGTGCTCTTGATAAAGTAAAAACTCTAAATTATTCTTCTACTAAAAACTTCAACCATTTGTCTAAAAATATCAGTTAATCAATTGTTTTTAAAACTTGATAAATCTTGCCAAAAACTTGCATAGAATGACCAACCTTTCTGATCTGATCTCGTACACAGCAATATATTGTCGTACACTTGAACACACAGAATCTTGTGTGCTTTGTACGTAGTTTTGAAGCCTAACCTGTTTTAGAAAATGAACGTAAATTCATCTCCTCTCGATTGAAACGAACTAAATGTGTTTTGGAGAAGAAGAGGAAGACCAGCTTGTCTTCAAGCGAGTGCGCGCGATTTTCGTGCGATTTAATCAAATTGTAGCTTGTTTACAAGACTTTGTGTGGCCGTACGTCGCTGTACGAGGTCAATATTTAACTAACAGACTCATGAAAATCGCAAAAGGGCAGCGGCAACTGAGTGAATGTAGACCATTTGACTTCTGGGACACAAGATGGCAGACACAAGTTTTGCAAAGCAATCAGAGTTTGTTTTCAATGTTTTGAAGAATTTTTTCTTCAGACGCACGGAAATTTCAAAGTGTATTTCACGCGCCATCTTCCGCTACCGGTAGAGAAGACTTTTTTTCGTTTTCTTTTCCTTTTGCAAGTATTAAAGAACACTCATTGACAATCTTTGTGACATGTTTACTTCATTGATAACCGAAAATGTTGTTTAACTTTACGAGGGGATAAAAATGCGACTTTTTCTCGACTGTACGACAATATGTACTGTACGACAATATATACGAATACCTTAAATATGAATGAGGCAATGCGAGGGTAAAGATCTTCCTTAACGAAGTTACCTAGCGGTGACATCAGTACTTTACTCTTCATGGTCAACAAGTGATTTGGGGTCAGTGGTTCTGGTGAGACAGTGGATGACATGTCACTCAGGGCTAGTGGCCTGGAGCTGACTATTGCTTGCACTTCCTTCATAAGGGTGCAAAAGCTTTCATCGTCTAACTGACGGCCACATTCTCCAAGCAAAGGTGTAAGAACGTTCCTAACTGTCCTAATCTGTCGCTCCTATGAGCCACCCATGTGGCTCGCTGAGGGGAGGTTCAATTTGAAGGTAATCCATTCACAATTTTCTTCCAGCAAGCGGGAGCGTACTTTATCTTGTTCAATCTCTTTCAGTGCTTCTTTCAATTCTCGATGCACTCCGATGAAGTTCGTTCCTCTGTCAGACCTTAGCTGGCGAAGAGGACCACGCTCTGCCTGGAAGCGCCTTAGAACGTTAATGAATGCGTCAGTTTCTAGTGAGGTTGAAGTTTCGATATGGATGGCACGTGATGCCATGCATGTAAACAATACGCCATATCTTTCCGACCTTCTTTCCCCATGAATGGGCCGAAGTAATCAACGGCACTGTACGTAAATGAGAGTGCAGGCTTCACACGATCTTCGGGAAGATCTACTAACTTCTGTTAGTTGTTGCAGCGGAGCACGCAGCGTTCTGCACACAACACATCTTGAAATGAGATGAGACACGACAGAAGTGCCACCAATTATCCAAAATCCACGTTGGCGAACTTCACTGATTGTGAGTCATTCCGCTGCCTTGATGCTTGGTTTTTTCATGGCAAAATCGAAGAACGAGATCAGTGACATGAGACCTTCTTGGTAGAATAACTGGGTGTTTAACACTTGGGGATACACTGGCCCTTCTTTGGCGGCCCCAAACACGCAAAATACCATCTTCATCCAGGTACTGATCTAAGCGATACAAGCTGCTACATTTCTTTACATTCAAGTTGCGTTGCTTGGCTCTCTTCCTATCACAGAATTCTCCACTTGTTTGCAGTGATGATAGAGTCTTGATTTCTTCCTTGAAATGCTCATGCTGAAGGCAGCGAATTATTTCTATCTCAGCTTGACCAATTTCCTCCAAGTTTACTTGTTGGTAACGTGCAGGGCTATCTTCTACGGCTTTCTTTCTTTCCTTTACGCGGTGTTTAAGGCGTAAGCAAACTGCTATGGCTCTCTTTGCTCTAAACCAGCTGGAAAACCTATCCAATCTGGCAGTTTCAAAATAATCTGGGTACACTTTGCTTGTTTGAGTCATTAGAGTGGACACCTTCTTTACTTCTGGGTCATCGGGATCTAGAGGTTGTAGACTTCTTTCTACTTGTGCTTGATAAGAGCCAGGGTGCCAAAGGAAATCCTGGCCTCTAAGCCATCTGGAGTCATCATCGACAAGTTGACGAGGGTCTCGCGAGGCAGCGTCAGCAGGATTAGACTTTGCGTCGACATACTGCCATTGTTGAGGGTTGGTGTGATCATGTATCTGCTGGATACGATTAGCCACAAAGACGTGGAAGCGTCTGGTTGTGTTGTTGATATACCCCATCACCACTCTGCTGTCTGTCCAAAAGAACTCGGCAGCATGTTGGTAGTCAAGTTCCTGATGAAGCCACTGACTCATTTTTACTGACACAACCGTAGCTGACAACTTTAGGCCGGGGAATTGTTACGTGTTTCAATAGTGTGACACGGGCCTTTCCCATAACAAGGGAACAGTGGGCTTGATCACTGTCATTTAACAGACGTAGATAGCTGCACTGATCATATCCAGCTTGGCTTGCATCGGAGAAGTGATGCAGTTCGATAGCTTTGTCCTCGCCAAAATCTTCAGGTTTATAGCATCTGTGAATCTTGAGACTTTCTAGATCGCGTAACTGATTTCGCCATTGTTCCCACTTTGGCTTCAATTCTCACTGATGGGGTCGTCCCAGTCGGCATTATCACGGCATAAATCTTGCAATATCTGTTTGCCCACAAGTATGAAGGGAGCCACGAAACCAAGGGAGCCATAGACCGAGCAGACTGTAGATAGGATGCCCCTCCTTGTTAGTGGTCGATCCTGGATGACGATTCTGAATTGGAAACAGTCTGACTCAGCACACCACATGATGCCCAGGGTTCGCTCAATTGGTAAGGGATCACTCGTCAGGTCCAACTCTTGAAACCCTTTTGCACGATCTTCAAGAGTGACAGCTTGAACAACTTCTTTCTTGTTGCTGCTAAACTTGTGTAATCGTAGACCTGCTTTCGCACACATGGCTTGCGAATTCTAAATGAGGTTGATGGCAGTGCTAACAGCTTGCACAGACTTCAGTCCGTCATCTACGTAAAAATCATGTCGCATGAAGTCCACAGCACTTGAGCAAACTCCTTCTCACCGTCGTCAGCCGCTCTTTTGAAGCCAAAATTCGCACAGCCCGGGGACGAAGCCGCACCAAACAAGTCTACCTTCATCCGGTACTCTTCCGGCTCATTCTTCAATTCCCGTTATTCCACCAAAGAGATCTGAGGAGGTCTCGGTGTTCTTCATTAACAAAGAATTGGTGAAACATTCCTTTCACATCGCAGGTCAAGGCCAACGTTTCTTGGCGGAAACGACACAACACACTTAATAGATTGTTTGTCATATCAGGCCCTTGAAGCAAATTCTTGTTCAAGGAAGTCCCCTTGTACTTTGCACTGCAGTCGAAGGTTTTTTGGGGTGGTAAACCCCATGGTGTGGAACGTAGTTGATCTTGCCTTCTCCAATCTCAACGCTTGGCTGATCTTCTAAGGGAACCTTCTCTGCACAATTTTTAACCATCTCTTCCATGAACTCAGTATAATCTCTGTGATAATTTGGATCCCTCTTGAATCTTGCCTTGGGTTGGGACAATCTTAATGCTTCTGATTGATTGTTAGGAAGCTTCACATCTTGAGAACGCAAAGATAACGGCATCTCGTAGTAGCCATCACTTCTTTGATGGATTCTTTTATCTAAGATATCGAGAAACTTCCGATCTTCAACTGACAAGGTTTGTGAATTCTTGAGTTCAGTTCTTTCATGAAAGTCTCTTTCAAACATCTGCATTACACATGCAGGGCTTATGATTTCTTTTGTTCTGGTCTCTAAAGCGAAGCTTGCATTTTCTCTTGTTACAATCTTGTTGGCCCAAATGCCTCACGGTTCTTCAAGTTCTTCGTTTGGTGAAGACTTGCAGACTCTTCCAATGATGCCCCAACCATTGAAGGTCAGGTTTTATGCCGTATGGGTCGTTATCTGATCCAGGAATTACTTCTCGTGGCTTAATAGCCTTTGGACAGTTTGTTCCAATCAATAATCCAACTTTCACATCTTTTCTGAACGGCATAAGTTCCAAAGCAATATGGTTAAGATGATTCCACTGCATGGCAACTTCTGGTTTTGGAATTTGAGAGGGTTTGTACGGTATGGTGTCTCTTGTGTAGACCTTTGGCAGAGGAAGGCTGACTTCCTCTTGAGATCAGTAGCTACAAGGCCTTGCACTTTCTTGCACTGAATTAATTCATCTTCTTTATGCATCGTGGACAGGCGCAGGTGACTTTCTACACCGTCCACTTTCAGTGATTTTCTTAAGTGCTCTGTGATGAAAGTAGCATTGGACTGGGAGTTAATCAGGGCATATGCCAGAACATCTTCCTGGTCATTTTCAGAGCTTGACACCCACACTGGAATAATTAAGCTTTGATCTTGTCCGACTTGCTGTCCTTCAATAGCGCAAATACCTGTACATTTCGTTCCGACGTTATCTTCGCCAAGGTGTAAATTTTCTGCGTCGGGGGCATTTGTACAGTTCACGGCTGCTTTAGGAGTGTCTTTCTGTCTCGGCATCCATGTGTAAACATGTTAGATGTTCTTGCTTGCATATCTTACAACTTGGAGTACTTTTACACTTGTTCTCCATTGACATATGGCCATGTATTAAGCATTTGAGGCAGAGTCCCTTTCTTATGTTAAACTGGATTCTTTACTTTCGGGGTTTCTTCATGAAGTCTTGACAGGATTCCAAATCATAAGATTTGTTCCCACACGAAAGACAGGCTGCCTTCTTTCCATCTTTCAGAGTTGGAGGCATTTCTTTAGCTCCCGTTGCAAGTGAGTTGGCTTCGTTTCCTTTTCGATATCTAGACCTTGCTTTGTTAGTTCTGCTCCTAACCTCCCATGTAGTTCCGTTCGTGTGTAAGCTTGCAAGAACAGGTAGGCATTGTACCTCAGCAATTTCAGTGACGAATTTAACGAATTCGGAGAATGGAGGAAACTTGCTGTCACCATGCTTTGTCTGATAATCTCTCACTTTGACTCCCCATTTAGGATGCGCCCAGGGAAGGGCCTTTAACAGCTGCTTGTTATCGTGTTGCTTATTGAGGGTTTCAAGATCTTCTACAGATCGCATAGCCATCTCGCAGGTTTTGAGAAAGTCAGCAAATTCTCGCAAAGCAAATCCATCTCTTGGTGGAATCCTTGGTCCGTTTTCAAGTTTTTGCCGAAATGCGTCTGCAACTAGCAGGATGACCGAAGCGCTTTTCAAGGGTCTTCTTTACCTTTATATATGCATCACCAGTTTGGACAAACTGATATCCCTCAACGATTTTCTTAGGTGGTCCTGACAAGTACTGTAGAAGGTATAGTATTTTCTCATTGGTGTTAATAGTTCTTTTTTCAATCACAGCTTCAAACGCGACCTTGCAGGTTGGCTAATCGAGGGGATCTCCACTGAACACTGTAAGATGTGGAGTCGGCAATCTTGCTGCCTCCATGCCTTCAGCTATCGCCTCAGCGATTCCACGAGACTGATCTCCTCAGCTGTCTCCTTGCCATAACAGAACACAAAGCACACTTAAATCAAAACAAGAATTTCCAGGCTTGGTGAATTTTACTTTTTTCGGTTTATTTCCCTATTTAAAGCAGTAAGGATGATATTTCTTTTCGCCACGAATTAGGTTCGGCACATGTAAAGTTCGACCGTCTGAATCAACAGTCGAACTTAATAGTTTGGGTCGGCCTAAACAGGTATTAGGTTCGGCACATGTAAAGTTCGACCGTCTGAATCAACAGTCGAACTTAATAGTTTGGGTCGGCCTAAACAGGTATTAGGTTCGGCACATGTAAAGTTCGACGTTTGAGGCCTAACAGATACTGATGGAATAGTGTAAAGTTAATTTTGGTGCTACCATTCTTCATAACGACCCTTGCATAGAATTGTGGTTTGCATTTTTTCTTGTTAATGCTAATTCGATCGATTGTATCGATCCTCCACTGCGTAACTGACAACGACTGAGCGCACAACAGCGCCCGCTGACAAACTCAAAAAAGAACATTGCCTTCCCCTTGAAACGTCACTAAAACTTTCGTGACCTTGATGAATACTTCCAGCAACAAATAAACTGAGATTTGACATAATTTTGAGGAGAAATACTCACCTAAACTTTCCAATTATCAGTTCAAGACACGAGCGCAGTTTGGTGCTCTCAGAGCAAGGAGAGAACCAACAGCAAACTCAACCCACATATGACGCCGAGCCGGGAATCGAACCCGGACCACATTGGTGGGAGGCGAGTGCTCTCACCACTGCGCCCTGCTCCCCACAATGTCAATTATCAATCAAGTAACTTGGAATACGTCTTCGTGAAATTCAGGAAGAATTACTTAATGATGTATGCTTGACATCATGAATGAGTATTACAAGTTATACTAGAGGTTACAGATTGTAATGATAATGCTGCGAGCAGATGCTGGGCAGTATAATAAAACATAATGGAAACAGTAAATGAAGATACAGATTTTGATAATTTCATACATTTATTTATTGGGTCAATTACCATCATTTTCGAATTGCCATACCATTATAAACTCTGGGCACGCAACAACGCTGAAAAACTCATAAAAGAACATTGCCTTCCCATGAAATGTCACTAAATCGTTCGTGACCTTGATGAACGCTCTTTGTAATCCATTGTTCAATCGGCTAACTCTGAGCAGGTAACAACGCTGAAAAACTCATAAAGAACATTGCCTTCCCTCTGCCTTCCCCGTGAATTATGTCGCTAAATCGTTCGTGACCTTGATGAATGCTCTTTGTGATCCATTGTTCAATCGGCAAACTCTGAGCACGTAACAACGCTGAAAAACTCATAAAAGAACATTGCCTTCACCGTGAAATGTCACTAAATCGTTCGTGACCTTGATGAATGCTCTTTGTGATCCATTGTTCAATCGGCAAACTTTGAGCACGTAACAACGCTGAAAAACTCATAAAAGAACATTGCCTTCACCGTGAAATGTCACTAAATCGTTCGTGACCTTGATGAATGCTTCCAGCAACAAATAAGTTTAAATTTGGCATGATACATTTGCAAATAGAAACACTTAAGCGAGCCCGTACAATGGACGGCGAAAGACTCATCCAGAGCCAGGCGCATCTAAGTTATGATGACACCGCTGGACGTACGCTTGCTCAAAATCATCGTGACAAACAAAAATCGAGACTGCTGCATAACATAGGGCACAGGGAACTCAAGGAACCACAGGCAAACCAAAGATTAGTGTGCTATTCGCCTCTCAAACAAGTCTCAAACACTTCTTGGAATCGAGCGTGCTACATGAATCATTTCGTCTAAATGAAGCAGAATGAGACTGAGACTGAAGTAGACTGGAGGGTAGACTGAATTTTCAAATTCCATAAATATTGACTTCAGTTTTATTTAGACTGTTTCCGCGCGCGCGGCAATGTTGCGACATGGCGACATTTGGAACTATTTAAATTAGCCGACGCACGTTTTCAGTTAACGGCTATTCACCAATAAAAACGTATGAATTTTCAGTTTTAAAAGCGCCTTAATAACGCTTTTAATTGAACACATTCATTCTTTGACAATCGAAGTAACGTGCATTCCCGGTAACCATGTGATATTTCAACGTGTTGCGAGGCTCCGCGACCTAGGTACTTGGTGTATCCCTGATCATAATGTATGGTACTTCATGTATCCCTTATTGTAATGTATTTAGATATATTGCAGTGTTATTTAGGGTCGGATTACAGTATCTAGGGTTGAAGCACTGATTTTAGTATTTAGGGTTAAGCACTGATTCCAGTATTTCCAATGTATCGAAAGGGTTAGTTCTTATATATGGTCTGGGCTGACAGCGTATTATCTTATATCCCTTAAAAATTACAATTTCCGGCAGCTAGTCCTCGGTGATACAGTGGATAGTGTTCATGGAGTAGATCATACGGCCCGGGTTCGATTCCCCATTCTGCTGCTTTTATCTTCTTTTTCTACTGAAATAAAAACTAAGTGTTTAAATACAAAATAATAAGGTATACACCAAGTACATACCCTCCGCGAATTAAAAGCACCGCTGGCCATAACTATCCGGGTCTCCGGAAATCATCCTGACAAGTTCACTGGCATATAATTTCGCACAGGACACCCAACACGCGAGAATAGGATGACTGCCCTGAGTGGGCAGCAATTATATCTCCTCAACGAGCTTGGTGACCTATATTTTTTTATAAATATGCAGATTTCGGATTTCTATATTGTGGGAAACAATCAGGGAAAGTTTAAAGAAATTCTAATGTCAACTTTTATTTCTAGGGAATCACCTTAAGTAGATCTCTTCTTCTTGCCGTAAGGATCAGTTTTCCGTTTTTACCTTTACTATATAAATATATATCTGACTGGATTTGACAAAACATGCCTGCTAGGATTTCGCTTGGACACGGCATCGCCCGTCCCTGTCGTTAAAAATTGAGGGGGGTTGCCGTCACCCGATATGCTGCAACATAGCCCAGGGACAGGGCTAAAAGTCGCTGGGTGTCTGGGGGTTCTGCGTCAAAACCACAGGGGTGGGGTTGGGGGGGGGGTTGACACTTTGAGTGGAATTCAACCTGTTGGTCTGATTGTATTTAGAGTTGAAATCAGTTTAACTAAATAAATTTTAGTGCAGTCAGGTTTCGTGAGAAAATTTTTAGCTGGCCTGTGGTTGGCCCGGCTTGGTCAGGGCTAACCGTGGAACAGGGGTGGGCAGAGGAGCCGTTTAGACTTTGACTGCAATTCAATTGGCTGGTCTTTCTTAGTCTTTGCAGTCATGTTTTCTCAAATCCAGTCAGATATATATATATATATATATATATATATATATATATATATATATATATATATATTTCGCTCGAATTCACGCGGCTCCTCTCCCGAGGGACGACAAATTTATTAACCTAGCTAGAGGAACAAGATAGATTGCACAATGACCCGTTCACAATATCAAGTTCCGTACCTTGGAACCAACTTGTCACCCGCATCACGCGTGTCACATCACGTGTTGCGGGGAACAAGCCGTCCCAAGATGTCACAATGGTGTCTCGCAAAAACACAAACAGTATATTAGCCTGTATAGTTTTGTTCATGCGTTTGAATGTTTACATTGGCTTGCCATGTACATTCAGTTTTTGCGAGACACCATTGTGACATCTTGGGACGGCTTGTTCCCCGTAACACGTGATGTGGTACGCGTGATGCGGGTGACAAGTTGGTACGGTTTCAAGGTACGGAACTTGATATTGTGAACGGGTCATTGTGCAGTCTATTTGAGACTGCATTCTTGTAGTCGTTCTTAGTTTGCCATAAGTTACACCGCGTATGCTGACGAGCCCCAATTCCAACGGGGCGAAACAGCTGTCCGCGGTTGCTACCCTGCTTTATCGGTTTCTGTCGTATTGGTATCTCGCAAAATCTACTTTTTTACGTAGTCAGATCAGCCTTGCAGTTTGTCGGTTATACAGGTTAATATACTGTTTGTGACTATGGATAGCCGGATGCTACGCCAGCTCTTCATCGGCGGGAGTGAATCTGATGAAGAGCTAGTACACGACAAGTTAGCTTTTGAATATCTTTACGGCGGCCAATTTAACTTATCAAATCAGTAGATAAAACCAAATTTTCAGTTTCTCTTGCACATCGACACAGCAAGCTATTACCCTGGGTTTTCCGCATTTTACTAACCAGTGATATTCTGGGAATCGAGACAATGAACCACTGCAATAGGTAAAAAATCATTGTATCTAACAATATAACACACTACAAACAAACCAAAAACACGTTGTTCAAGTACAGTAAGTAGAGTAACTGGTATTACAGCCGGTTGTAATTTTCAAGTTACTAGGCCCCAGATGAAAACAAATATAGAGGAAGAAAAAGCTAAGAGTGCATTTCAACTGAAAATACATTCTTTTTAAGGAACTAAAAAACCTTTAAACAACTATAAAAAACGGCCTTTTACTACATATCTAAAAATTCAATTCTTCGAGAAAACTCTTGAGAAATACAAATAAAATAATAAAAATATAAAGAATATAAAGAAGTTCTTGCATTCAAAGCACTCATTTCAGTTTCTGGTGAGATGTCCTAGGGCAACATACATGGTCATTACTGATACTAAAGATTCAAACTTCTTTTAAAAGTAGGAGCTGGCTTATAATCGACACCAGCACTCAGGGCACTCTCCATTTCAAAGCAAATGAAAACATCCTTTCTGACTTTCTTGGGGAATTTTGTATAACTGATATCGGGATCAACATTCGTCTGTTCCTTCATCTTTTCTCCTAAAACAACGGTTTTGATCCTTTGCATCTCAATTAGTGGGGTACATTCATCGCACGGCGTCTTCGTCACAAACAAGGTTGCCCCCGTTATGTTTTTGGTGTTGCGCATCAGTAGCGCGTTCTGCTCAGCGTGAATGATATATGGATACTTTTTATCTCGTGTGGCTTCATCTTTCTTAGAGGCTCTTGGAAACTCACCATACAGCGCCTTTGTGGGAAATCCATTCCATCCAAGACCTACGATATCCTTCTCTTTGTTTATGATGACTGCCCCCACTCCTGTTACTGGATCATCTGTCCGCTCGGCTAGGAACTTTGCCAAAGTTATCAAGTGTTCGGCTTGCAGGCGTTCATGATCGTTTCCTTCCGGGTTAAATGGCAAGTTTTCATTATGGGCAGGTAGGGCTTTAACTGCTTTAAATACGTATCCTTTCTTCGCTTCGACTAAAATTGAAGCGATCCATTCCATGATGCCTTCAAAATCGTTTTGGACTTGCTGTTTCATTTTATCGTCGAAGGCTGGCCAGGGAAGATCATATTTGGCGTTTGCCATCCACTCTTCCTTCCAGTAGAGGCCCAAAAGCTCTTTCTTTATTTCGTCTCTGATGGTCTCCGGCGTCTGGTATTTTTTCTCTGTGTTTACAAGGACTTCTTTTCCTGCTCTTGGGACAAACACAGTTTGGCTGATCTCGCTTACTTTAAATAAGTTATCGACGCGTGACGTTTGATTTTCAAACTTCTTCACTTTGTCTTTCTGTGACTCTTCATTTTCTCCCTCTTCTTTATCCACGTAGTATTCTGGTTCAATCGGCAAAAAGAAGACCCTCTTGACTTTAGACTGCACCAGAAGCTTTGCGCACAAAGAACACGGTTTTCTTGAAACAAAGACATTACAGTCTTGAAGGATATCCTGGTGTGCCATTAACAGTCGAGCTACGCCATGGACGCCGTTGCGAGAACAGTCGACGGCATGAATCATGCCATTGGGCAACACAAGCACGGCTCCAACTTTTTTGTACAAATCGTGTTCGACATGGGGAGAAGTTTTCGGAGTGATCTCAGGTTGATTTTGGCTGTTTTCCTCCGGAGGAACCGAAGCATCGCCTGAAGCGTGTACTTGAGAAGCTTCACTTGAGCTGCCGTCCGCCATGTTTTCCTCTTGCTCGACAGGAAACCTTTCCATCCAAAGGGCAAGTACCATATACAGATTCTCTTTAGTGATTCTTAAGTCACGATCGGCGTACGATGGCCTATTGCTTTGCGACGATGTCGAACTGTCGCCTGGAGTAGTTTTTTTAGGTGGAGTAGCCATCTTCCGCGCTCCCCGTCAAGTTGCCTTGATGAATAAAAGCGTCTGTCTGGTATCATTGTGGTATTTAAATATAATGTCATGGATTATTGCGTTTTGATTGTTCTAAAAGACTTAACTGCCCACGTGATTTACAATGTGGTTTATATGGGTGGTGTTGGGGGGAGGAGGGGAAGCGGGTGTGGGAAAATTTCGCTTTTCCGAGGACCGGTCCCCAGGACCCCGAAAGGCAAGGCCGGGAGAGACTGAAAACTCCAACATGGCGGCCAGTATCAGTTTGAGAGATGCGAAAGAAAGCCTCAAGAAATACCTTCCTTACAGCGGTCTAGTTGGTTTCTCTTTGTTAGCGCTTCATTCAGTAAAAGTCCATCCAGAAGAGCTAATAATCGGCAAGGGATCGAGGGCAGTTGTTTTCCATGGAGCCTTGGTTTTGTCTGGCATAGGTTTGAGCACCTATCTCTACACCAGGCCTGTGTTTAATGTAATGCGACCACCCAAGTCAAAACGTGTTTTGTGGAGCTTGTTTGGTTCTTGGATGTTCAATTTTGGTTCTTTACTGTTCTGGGCGATATGCAAAGAGATTTGTCCGAAGAACAAAGTATTGCGATCTATCATAGCCTTGTCTTCAAGCGCTGGGCTTGCTTACATTGCCCGAGATTATTTACAGGCGGTAGACACACTACGATTGGGGATCATTGCAGAACGGGAAGACCTCCAGGAAGGTGGCCAAGAGCTCTGAGAAGATGTACTTCACAGTATCAGGAGAAGAACTTCAACGGACAATGGTTATCTGAATTGCTGGTTTGCACGTGACGTCACGGCGGCCATGTTGGTGGTCAAGAACAAAACCGTAAACTAAACCCTATTTTCATGCAAATTCTGCGAAAAAAAATTGTATTGTATTGACCACCAACATGGCTGTCTTGTCACGTGGTTGCAAACCAAGAATATCTGCTGCTATACTGATTTACACAACAACATTTACATTTATTTACCTTTACATTTAAGCTTATTGCCTTCCCTTGCTTATTGCCTTGCCTTTTAAAATGTACAAAACTGTCATCTTTCTAATATTCGCTGGGAAAAAAATAACAAAGAGAAGTCTTAGAGTGGTGATATGGACCGGGTCTGACCAAATCGTTGAAAACGATAATCGATGACAATCGATACCAATCGATAATAATCGATTTAAATCAATCAAGTGATATTGGAAATCAGTGACCAATTACTGAAAGATTTTTATTGATTGTTGTCGATTTAATTCAACTGTTTTCTATCTGACAGCAATCAATAACAATCAAAGAAAATCAATACCAATCCATTGTATTTAAAGATTTAAATAATATATTTTTGACTTTCAATCGATCATCACTGAGCTAATACCAATCAACATCAATGGCCCTTATCGTAGATGAGTACGCCACGCCAACATATCAGCGGTTTCTCACTTTCTTGACCCTATAGTCTCGTTTTGATGTTTACGAGAACCTCTGTCGACGATGAGCGTAAACATCAAAACGAGACTATAGGGTCAAGAAAGCGAGAAACCGCTGATATGTTAGCGTGGCATACTCATCTACGATAAGGGCCATTAACTACTATTGATCCTGCATGTCCTTTAAAATGCCTTGAAAATCAGCCATTTCATGTACTGTTGGTTTTACTCTGCAGTTTGAAAAAAGTTTGTCACATGATCAAATTTTTGTTGACTACAATGCGACCACAACATCCGTAATGTTGCAAACGTTGAACTTGCAAAAGCTGAATTTTAAACTATTGTGCCTTCAAATATGGTAATATTATACTTGAATTTAACTTTCTGTAACTTGTTATTGAACAGGAAGAACTGTTTTAATAGGAAAGGTATTTTCTATTGCTCAAAAGTTTTGGTAGGTGTGTGGATTTCTCTTACCCAATTTTGATGTGACACTTTAAACCCCATTTCAAAATGGCTTAAATACTGCCATACCCTTTGAAAGTACTCCCTCTCTACCTGAGCAAGTTAAAGTTACAGCCCATTTTAAAGAAATGTTGCTGATGGCTATAAAGATATTGATATCGCTCTTTTTCCAATTTTTTTATTTAATTTTATAATATTTTTCAACTAAGAGTTGGAAGAGTTGGTCATTGCTAGAAATAAATACACCTTGATGGTTTAACAGATAATATGCCAGGATATTTTACAAGTTGCATAGTATTTTTTTGAGCCCTGAGGTGCTAGAAAAAATGCAAGCAATGTGTAAAATGTCTGCACGTATTATCTGTCAAACCATAGAATAAGGGATTTATCATTCGACTAAAATTCCTTTGCTTCTGTGTCTTCAAACCGGGATGCTAAGGTGTAATATAACAATCTACTGTGTAATACGCTGGGATATCTTGCATGTTCTCTTCTCCTTATAAGGTAACATGACATCACAGTCGAGTAATAATACATAACAAGGCTGTATAATAATACTTATTATAAAGCCTTATATGTACTGATGCAGTGAAAAGTGATTGAGCCAATGTTTGTGATGATAGCTCAGTTTAGGTTGTTCTATAAACTTGTACAAGACTGTATAATAATACTTATTATAAAGCCTCATGTACTGATGCAGTGAAAAGTGATTATTGTAATTTGATTGAGGCAATGTTTGTGATGATAGCTCAGTTTAGGTTGTTCTATAAACTTGTATAAGGCTGTATAAAAATACTTATTATAAGTAATAGTAATTGGACTGAGTGGAGTACAATTCAGGGAGTAATCGGGCGAGTAATTTCAAATCGGCCCAGCACGTAGCGCGAGGATGATTTGAAATTACGAGCACCATTACCCCTGAATTGTACGACATGAAGTTCAATTACTAATTAATCGCATCAATAACAAAATCCGAGATTAAAAAGTCTATGTGGACTTTTTTGTACCAAAAACTTCTAGGATATTTTCTATCAGTTTGAAAGTAGAAGGAAAAGAACAAAAAGGAACCCATTGAAATGCAGCTGATTGACGCGTGCACAATGTAGGTGTCCAGTTACAGCTATCCAATTACAGAAAGTTGTAATTGGACAGCTGTAATTGGACACCCACGTGACCGCTCTCCAATTACGTACGAAATAGGTGCGCAGATGATCAATCACAATCGAGAATTTTGTTATTGATACGATTAAGCCTTATATATGTACTGATTATTGTAATTTGATTGAGCCAATGTTTCTGATGATAGCTCAGTTTAGGTTCTATAAACTTTATAAGACTGTATAATAATACTTATTATAAAGCCTTATATGTACCTACTGATGCAGTGAGAAATGGTGATGATTATTGTAATTTGATTGAGCTAATGTTTGCGATGATAGCTCAGTTGAGCTTGTTCTATAAACTTGAAGCATGTTAGAAACTTAGAGCCAGTTGCTGTTAATAAAGGGTCAGCCGACTGCTCCCACTTACCCCCCCCCCCCCCCCCCCCCCCATAGTTGCAGTTGAGAGACATGGAGGCTTAGGAAGAGGAGGTGGTTGACTCTTAAGACAATTGATATTGCAGGAGAGTTAAATTTCTGGTGTTTTTGTTTCAGTTAGGTGTGACATTGCACACCTAGAAGGTGCTGTTCTAAAAAGAAATAGGTTATGAATACTTGACTTAAATTAAAGAGCGTGATACAAAATTCTAGCAATTGTTTTCTCAGCCAATCCTGTGAGGCCGCCCAAATCCTACATACCGCCTCTTTAATAGAGGTGATTTATTACACATTATATGAGCGTTTTGGGGGCTGGAACCAGTAGAGGTGTAGGAGGTTCCACTGTATGACAAATGTTTATGATCAATATTTATCAACCTTTTGTCCAACCACTTTATCAAGCCACACAGACCACATGTTAAGTTGTCTAAAACTGGCAGGTCACAAGCAGAGCATTAATACGGTATTGAATTTCTTTTTAAACATTTCAATGCAGTGTTCCAAAAACGCAGCACAGCCGCTGGTCTAGTGACTCCGCCAAAGATAGTTTCCTTATTTAGTTTTTCTCCTGCAATTGGTTGCAATGCCTAGTTGGTCTAGGCCTTTCGATATGCAGTACAGTTGGCCTTGGGTTTCCCTCCTAGGAACAAGTGGATGTAGTATCTGCGCTGGATACTTAAAAAATAAGATGTTTTATTCTTCTTCAGCCAGGGGTAACCTTTCAATGTGGGGTACAACTGGCCTGGGGTTTTCCCCCTAGGAGCAAGTGGATGTAATCTCTGCGCTCAATAGTTCTTAAAAAAAAATGCTGTACCCCTCAAAGCATTCCTTACCCAGGGGTAACCTTTCAATATGGGGTACAGATGACCTGGGGTTTCCCCCCTAGGAGCGAGAGGACGTAATCTTTGTGCTTGGTAGTTATAAAAAAGAGTAACTTTTCAATGTGGGGTGCAACTGGCCTGGGTTTTTTAACCTTGGAGCAAGTGGACATGATCTCTGCCCTAAGCACTTTAAAAAATATATGCTTTACTCCCTGGGGTAATCCATTACCCATGGGTATCCCCGTGATGGATAACTAGGTTACCGATAGTGTTGCATCTCTTTTTTTTTTTTCGCTTGAAATAAACAGACACAAAGTTGCAAAATGTTTTGCTCTCAAAAGCAAACCTTTTATTTACATCACCATGTTGCTGTGATTAACTGTTCTAAGTTGTCTGGGCATTTAAATAGCTATTAAAATATCCTTGCCCTCATAGGGAAAAATATATATTTTACACTCAATTCAACCAAACACCATTTTGCAGGCACCTTGAATGTAAAATAAATGTTGTTCCTGTACAATGGCTTTTACTAAATAACTTAATGTCAAGGTCTTGGACCAAACCAAACTAAACAAACAAAAATGGTAAATTTAAGACTTTCCAAGACAGTGACCCTAGCAATTTTTTTCCGCGAGCCGAGACTGGAGACAAAAATGCGAGATGGAGAATGAGATGCACAGCTTGAAAAAAACACTGCCATGTGGAAAACTGCTCTGAAAATGAGACACATGAAATTTGACTATTTACCACCACTTATTAAAAGCAAGAAGATATCTGAGCGAGTATTTTAAAGTGAAAATCAAGTGGCTGGGCAACTGACTCCAAAATGGTGCTAGAGGTATGCCAGTAGCCTCCCTCTTATGAACCAATACCTTCAACTAAGTTGCAACAGGGTTGTTGTATTCCAATTCTCTCCATCCTTTCACTTCAAGAGTCAATTATGGAGACATGTAAGTCACAAAGTGCAGTTCTAACTTTTGACTCTGTTCACAAAATCCTATGGTGTGACCATGCATTCAAATGAAACGGTCCTCTTCAGCAGTACTTTTGCATGGAACCATTTGTTTTTCAATATTTTACAAAATGAAATTTGGGATTTCTCTTAAATCGTATGTTTGGCATTCTTGAGAATTGGGGATTACAGGCACGGAAGAGCAGGGTGAGTTTCCACTGTTTTCTCGCCTGTTTCTCTGCTTGCAATTTTTTCTTTGTGTCACCTTCTACCATCCCAATACATGTACAGGCTATGACAGCTCATAAATCAAGGCATTAGGAAAAATGTCTTAAAACAAACTAAATTATTAAAACAATCACTTAAAACAAAAATCAAGATTAAATAAATAATTTCAAAATAACAAGATCATTATAAATAACTACTACCCTCAATATATATTTCTATAATATCTTTCACTCAAAAACATCTGGTTTTGAAAAGGCTTGATAAGAATTGTTTTCAAAAATGTACGTAGTGTTTAAAATGCACAACCTGATATGACTTGAAGAAAGTCAGACATGGAATTGATAATAATAAAAATTTATAAGGGAGATTTTCAAGCCCTCTTTTCTTTAAGCTTCTTTAGAGTATAGCAATCGTTCTCCACAATAATAAATTGTTAAGAATATTTACATTCAAATAATAATTACTACACTTATACTATTTTAATTCAGAAACTCATTACAGTAACTCTGATGCTAGTATGTTCCTGATACCATATTAAACTAAAACTACAATAAAATGCTGCTAAGAGAAAAACCTATTTGAAAATAAAGTGGAACAAAGATATGAAAAATGACACTTTGCAGTGTAAACTGCTGCCTACCAACTTCTAACTGCAACACTTCATTGGATAATATTTTTACAAATGTGAACAATGGACTATTCTCTAAACTTTGTGTATAGACAAATTGAGATTGAACTGCCACTCACTGTAGAGTACACAAAATATCCTTGACTTTGAACCTAACTCACTACAAACAGACTACAAACTACAACAGTGCTAGCTAGCATTCAGTGACATAAGCACATCCAGGCAGGCCTTGTAACAGAAGATGTACTGGTCCTGTGGACAACAAAGAATAAGCAGATGTTAGAAGATATGAACAGAACACGTGGGCATATATCTGTAGTTCACAGGCGTGAGTGGAATCCAATATTCTAAAGGTTTAGCGAGAGCCCTGTTGTTTTGAGTCGAGTGAGCTGATGTTACTTAAGGAGGCTCGTACCCATTTCTCAAGTCCACACCCTTTCAATTTTAATGGGCCATATCTTTTGTTGTAGTGCATAAAAAGACAAGCCACTTTGCATGCAAACACACAATACATTGAACTTTATGGCAGTATAGGATTTGTTTACATCGGTGCTTCCATGGCAACGGAATGGTGATCCTCTGAAATTCACAAGTTGCGTAGTTTCTCTAGATCAAGAGAAATTTTTGTAAAACCTGCTAGTGGACTAATTGATTAGACCATGGGCTTCAACTTGACAAAGTTTGAAAGAAATGTATGAGAGCGTTTTCGAAATTTTTAGGGATGAAGTTTTGGGGATTATAAATACAGTGAAAAACATACTATCGACATAATTGGCTAATATCTAAAGAAAATGATGCGTGATGGGGATGCAGTTTCATCTCATAGTAGTTTGATTCCATTTGAAATGGTGTGTGAAAAAGTGAGGGGTTTGCTTTGGCCGATTGCAAGAAAGAAGGATTTGATTAGCGTGCGTTCAGCTGCTCTTGTTGCCATTTTTGTATGTAATTTGGTCTACGCCTACAAATGTGATGATAATTTGGAAACCGCGAGATAAATTTTTTTAAAAATTTGACAATCTCGAGATTGGTCATCAATTTATATGGACTGCAAGTTTCAAGGACATTGAAGATTTGCAAGGCAATAAAACAGGGCCTCCAATGTACCAATTTTTTCCCGCAGATTTTGTGTTTACAAGTGAGCGTCCTCATTATTCACGAGTATTGTTTTCAAGTTTCATATGCACGTGCAAAACTTTACTATAAAATTTATTTGCATCGAACAGAACGCTCGATTGCTTTCCGAAGAATTTTCCGAAACATGCTAATAACTGGCTTGCGTTACGAATAGCAATGACAACAGTACTGATGAAGACAACGTCGGAAACGTCAAGTTTCATCAAGTGCCGGATGCAGAAATAACACATTTATGATTGTCTCACTCTGGTTATTTGTTGCAATCGGCGTAGCATCTGTTCCTTATTTAGATATAAAATAGCGCAAAGCAGAATTCTCAGCTAAAATATAAAGTTGTCACGCTGTTCTTGCGTGTGACATATTAAAGAAACACTGTTTCTGCATTACGTTTATAAATTTCCAAATTGGGATATGTTCTTCTTGTCCTGCAATTTTAAAGAGACCCTCGGTATGGCTGCATTACAGCGTAATAGCGCAAAATCGAGTGCGTAATGTTATTACAATTCTCAAGCCAGCTATTAGCATATTTCGGAAAATTCTTCGGAAAGCAATCGAGCGTTCTGTTCCGATGCAAATAAATTTTTTGCTAAAGTTTTGCACGTGCTTATGAAACTCAAAAACAATACTCGTGAATAATGAGGACGCTCACTTGTAAACACAAAATCTGCGGGAAAAAATTGGTTCATTGGAGGCCCTATTTTATTGCCTTGCATATCTTCAATGTCCTTGAAACTTGCAGGCCATATAAATTGATGACCAATCTCGAGATTGTCAAATTTTTAAAAAAATTTATCTCGCGGTTTCTAAATTATCATCACATTTGTAGGCGTAGACCAAATTACATACAAAAATGGCAACAAGAGCAGCTGAACGCACGCGAATCAAATCCTTCTTTCTCGCAATCGGCCAAAGCAACCCCCTCACTTTTTCACACACCATTTCAAATGGAATCAAACTACTATGAGATGAAACTGCATCCCCATCGCGCATCATTTTCTTTAGATATTAGCCAATTATGTCGATAGTATGTTTTTCACTGTATTTATAATCCCCAAAACTTCATCCCTAAAAATTTCGAAAACGCTCTCATACATTTCTTTCAAACTTTGTCAAGTTGAAGCCCATGGTCTAATCAATTAGTCCACTAGCGGGTTTTACAAAAATTTCTCTTGATCTAGAGAAACTACGCAACTTGTGACTTTCAGAGGATCACCATTCCGTTGCCATGGAAGCACCGATGTAAACAAATCCTATACTCCCATAAAGTTCAATGTATTGTGTGTTTGCATGCAAAGTGGCTTGTCTTTTTATGCACTACAACAAAAGATATGGCCCATTAAAATTGAAAGGGTGTGGACTTGAGAAATGGGCACGAGCCTCCTTAATCAATAAAACAATCAAATTGTTTGAGTATTTTTAAAAAGTTATCAATACTCATGGAGAGTATCACTGTTTTTTATATCTCTTCCCACATGATATTGTAGTGTAAAAACACTTCATTCTAAGAAGTAAATGCTAGTTGTTGTCAAGGCTATATCAAAACACACATACTTTTGTTTGAATCATGCCCTGCCGCTGCTCTCGAAGATTCCTAATAATCTTGTTCACATCAAACTGTAAAAATATGAAGAATGAAAAACATGAATAGTTATCCACTTTGAAATTTCAAAAATAATAAAATATAAATGTACAGCTCAGTGGCCTTTACCTGAATAGTTACAATTTCAATACAAAGTTTAAACCATATCATATTACCAAAGGCATACATGCATGACTTTAGGAATGAAACACTGATGTTAGTCATCCAGCTCTATTATTGCCGTGGCCAGTACTCTTCAAGCCGGATTTATAAGAGGCATGCAGAGCTCAATTTAGATCAAAACCCTATTAAGGATAACATTCCTTTACACTCAAAATTATTTGTGATGTTTCAGTGCAGCTGTAATAATCAAATGAAAATTTGGGTGAAGCCAAAAATTCTTACGAAATTTGAATGGGTCTAAGAAATTAGCCATCCTAGTGTGAGTGGGCTCTTTGTTTAAAGTGCACCTAACTCCAAAATTGTTTTTTCACGTAATCAACTCTATGTACGTCGAAAAGTTGAATAGTTAAATATTTCTTGTTTTTAACGTCAACTTGGTGAATTATTGAGGTTTGAATTTACAAAACATTAGTAAGATGATGTCAAATCAGGACACATTTATTATACAACTACTTGTTATCACCTCCAAGTAACATTGTTTTTTCAAATCAGTTGACTATTAATAGTTTTTATTTAGCATTTCTTAAATTGATTATCCTTAAGCTGTGAACTGCATATTGTAAATTGAAGTAGAAATAATGGTTAAGTCCTGAATTGACGTCATCTTATTAACATTTGTAAATTCAAATCTCTATAACTCACTAACGCAATGTTAAAAACAAGAAATATGTCACTATTTGACTTTTCAACGAACACTGAGTTGACTTAAAGAAAAAAATTGGGGGTTAGGTGCACTTTAAGGAACTCACTTTAACAATGGAAAGTAAAATGTTCACTCATACCGGTAAATCTCTTTCCATGAGACCTATTGCTACATCTATGGTAATGAGAGCTCCTGTCCGACCAATTCCAGCACTGAAGGATAAAACATTACATTAATCCAGCACTGAAGGATAAAACATTACATTAACATTACAAATGTAACAAAGTCAACCCAAATTACTACAGTTATATCCAGATCTTAGTTTCATTACCTGCAGTGGACAACAACTGGTCCTGGACCTTCAGCGAGAAGCCGCAAGAATCGGACAAATTCTACTAACTCCACAGCAGACTAGAAATGAAACAACATGATTATTATAACAGACTAAAATAAAACCTGCACTTCAAGACTTACTGGACATCATAATGTAGAGCGGTTTTCAATTGAGTGTTGAAAGTATTTTGCGATTGCTTTCGGTCTTGCATTGCTATGCTTTGATTGGCTGAAAAATCTTGTGCCACTTTCTCAACCATTCCAAAGTAAAACTTTAAACAATCATGATTTGATCGCATGCATTTTCCTGCACTTGGCGCTGGCAATATGTATTTGGTTCAATTGTGATTGGTTCAATGGATTGTCTGCGTCTGTTGTGATTGGTTCAATGGATTGTCTGCGTCTGTTGTGATTGGTTCAATGGATTGTCTGCGTTTGTTGTGATTGGTTCAATGGATTGTCTGCGTCTGTTGCGATTGACCATAGTGATTTCTTTGGTTTTGGTTTTTACGACAACCAATTTAAAACTGCTCTATACTTGCGATGGAATCCAACCTCATGACCGCCCTGCAAATAATTTTATGACCATTTTAATGTAATGGCCACTTGATTTGCTCTTAAAAGCTCATGACAAAAGGATTCAACAGGTGGCCTACATTAGGCACTCCGTGATCTGGCCATGTAGTAAAGTTTATGTGCGACACTGTCCTGGTTTCACCAGTCTGTGGAGTTAAGGAGATAAAAAAATAAGCCACCTGATCTGTTTTTATGCATCACTGTTTAAAGGTTCCCCATTTTAACAAAATCCCCCTTACAGGATGCCATGAGCAAAAAATGCTTCCGGTATTTGTTAAAATATGCCAGGCAGACTCCCCATCCATTTTGTGTCTCTGGGTTAGTGACATATCTAACCCTCAAAACTCTTCAAGTCCCCCAAGAACTTGTGCGAATATTCACCAAATTTTGCTCAAATTGTCCCTTGGGATAAACTTTAACCATACAGCAACATTTTCACGAGGAAGAATGATCAACAGACTGAATGATCATCAAAGGCCAAAATGTCAAGACTCAAAGGTTACGTCTAGGATGGAAATACTTTGAAACTTCTACATATTGTTAAACAAATACTAATTTAACCTAAATTTTAAATTAGATAGCAATTTCACCATACCTGAAGGTTGCTGATCTCAAATTCTCTTTCTACAAATGAGTCAAAATCTTCCTTTCTTTGAAGGCTCACTGTCATTCTGTAAAAACATGGCGCAGAACATTAATTGCGTGTCATTATTAAGAGATTAGCAGCTCAATTTGAACCAGTGATCTAAAAGTCAATAGCAAAATAGCTAATTTGATCTCCTCTTCAATGACAAAACATTAAGAATAATGATACTTTTGTAAATAATGGCCTGCAAAAATTCTGAATGCTTTACGTACCTTGCTAAAATACTAAATAATGCTAAATTAGCAATTAAGTACACAACTAAACAGACTAAGTGTCTATTAGGTCAGTGTGGAGAATCAGTAAATTCTGACTAAAAACATGAGTTGGCCTAAAAGCTTATGTTGTAGACCACTCAATGATCATTTAAATATTTTCATTGCACAGGCATTTCTCCATGAAAAAGTGGGAATGCACTCTGAAAAAGCTGACTATTAAACATTACCAACTCCAATTTACTATCTGAAGTTACTATCTACAGCACGCAGCATAACTAACCTTCCAGTAAATACTAAAGGTTGATCCTCAGTGTCCGGCCAGTACCTGTGACATTTTACCTGAAAGAAATTTGATAAAAACACTGTTAGTGTCATCCTCTTTGACAAAGCATAGAATGACTTCTCGACCTACACATAGCCTCCCCTAATTTGACAAAGAAACATAAATTAACACCATTCTTTGGATTCTGGTTCATTCCAAAGCTTGTGAATTCAGGCCCCCCTTACATATATTCCTTCACACCATAGTGAAATACCCCTGTGGCAGAGTTACGTGGGTCATGCCACACACCTAGGAGATTTTTTTCACAAAACACAGAACTTGATGTTTGATTCAAGGATAAAGAGGGTTGAAGTACCATAGCTCTTCTTGGTCAACAAACACACACAATATTATAATAATATTTGTAGTATTCAAGTATTTCATCAAGGAGCTGCCCAGCAAAGAAATGTTTACCTTTCCTCCTTCTCGCTCTAGTGTTATCATGGCAATAACAATGACATCATGTTCCCAGACCATCTGCCAGAAATCTTGTGTAGTGTTTGGAAGAGGTCCCTGCAAGAAAGAAAAGAAGACTTACAAAGGAAACAACAACAAAAACATGCAAAGCACAAAACATCCTCAGGGGTTTCAATAAAATTAAGAGTAAGTGGCAATATTTATAAAATAGATGGCAGTGGCAACAAAGGGGCCGCAAAGGCTCCTTTCCTCCAGGAAACCTAGAACCTCAAAAATGGCATTTCCAGCATTCTGGGCATCAACTTCAGTGAAATTAATCAAAAAGTAGGCGGCGATAAATTAGGAATTCGCCGGCGGAATTCGCCGGTTGCCGGCTTCTAATGAAACCTCTGAATTCCTCTTATGACTTTTCTCTACATTTTTTCAAACCACAGGCCAACCAGACTCCATACAAAACCCAGCAGGCCTCAGTCAACAATAGTACTTAAAAGACAAATGAAAACCAGCTATGCTTCTCAACATAGGTAAAGTCGCACAAGAGTCACAGGTGGCCAGTTGGCTGGATGTTTACCCAGTTTCCAAAACATGAAACAACTAGGAGTATTGCCACTCTCCTGGATGGGATGCTAGTCCATAACAGGGTTACACCCAGCTATTGTCACCAGTACTCAGTTACAGCTATTTCAATTAACGTTGTCGGATGAAAAAGGCGAAAAGCCAACACTGCAAGATAGTATGGGATTTTTATGCAATGGCTATTAACCCTAACCCATACCACCTTGCGGTCTTGGCTTTAAGCTTTCACCCAACAACATTAATTGAAATAGCTGTATACACCTGGGCCTGTTGTTCGAAAACTGATTAACACTAATCCAAGATTAAAAGTTAACCGAGGATTTAATTTCCCCAGTTTAAAAAAAGTTTTCAAATAAACCCTTTGGAAACATTTTCATTGAGCAGTTATTTAACTGGAATCAAAATTGATGCTAATCCTGGGTTAGCTTAATCGTGCTTTGAACAACCCAGCCCTGGGTAAAGAGAGAGAGAGAGACGTTGTAGAGTAAAGTTTCTTGCCTAAGAAAACAACTCAATGGCTGAGACCAGGCCTTGAACCACAGACCTTCGGAATCTGAAGTCCAGCTGAGTGTGCTAACAACTACACAACCACGCCTGCACAAAATTTAAAACTAGTAGTAATCATAGATTATAGTGCGTCTCCTTATCCCGTGGCACCTCGTCTTGACCTAGTACCTCAGTTTCATGAATTAATTCACCCACTGTTAAAAGGGCTATGTCACGAGATATGTCACGCAGGCAAAAACGTCGGGCCGACATCAAACAAATTCACGCTATTGCCGTGGGATCGGGCAAAATCCTGCCATGCTGTGTACTCCGAAAGGTCTCAGATTTTTTCGACATATAAATAGTCTATTTGTCTTGATTTCATTTCGGTTATTTCTCCGATTCTGAAATCATACTCCTCAGTACATGTACTAATACCAGAATCAGAAATGAGAAATTTCTGAGAAAGCCTGAAAAAGTGCTCCCGTGATAAACTTCTTGGACACTGCGTTAATGGAGCATGAAATCAACGATTAAGTCATGCAACATTCAACGTGAATTTCGCAGGATTTTTCAGATAAAATTACAACTACCAGTTGCAAGTAAGACACAAGACTGTTGAATATAATTCCTTTATTAGCTAGACAAATTGAGTCACAAAACTGCGAAATCTTTAGTCGCAAATGCGCCCGATGCAGGCGCAATTTTGAGCACTGTAAAGTTAATCTGTGTTCGCCAGGCGTGGCCGGTCAGTGAATTATTGCTACAAGACATACAGCAAATTGCACCGTACCGTAGAACATCGCGAAGAACGACGTCGGTATTAAGGTGAAAGCTTCCCAAATCAGGCAGAGAGCCACAGCAAAATCAAGATAGAACATTCAAAACATACCAGTAGTAGTAGGCATTGAAATATTGAGCCGTACAATTCCAAAATCGGGAAAATATCCGAAAGTAAATCAAGACAAATAGATTATTCACAACCCCAGCTCCCCAGGATGATGCCTGATTTCCACGAGCTGGGAATGCTGGATACTATTGTGACGTTTCAAGATGGCGCAGATTTTGTACAGACACTTTTCTTGATTTGTTCTGCCTAGACTACGCGCTAAGCATGCTGGATAGTATTGTGATGTTTCAAGATGGCGCAGATTTGGTACGGACACTTTTCTTCATTCGTTCCGCCTAGGAAGCGTTTCATTTGTGGACGCAATAATTTTCATTTAAATACCTGAGTTGCAATGTAGTGATACACATCATCGCCAACTGGAATCTGAAATAAACAACAAAAAAGAAAATAAATGATATAACAGAATGTTGGCATATAATTATAAATTGCACAATGTTTTCATTATATGATAATAGATGATGGATCGACTATGTACATCTTTAGAATATGAGGTTTCTTTTACTTTTTTAAGATTTGTTAAAATTCTTCAGTGTGATAATTTGCTGGTACCTTGACATGATTGGCATTTATGTAATCATTATCACCGTCTCCACTTAATCTGACCCTTGTCTTTTCAACTGCAATGAAATAAAATAAAAAAAAATAAATAAAAAACTACATACAAATCTCAGATAAAACAAACTTGTTGGAACATCATAAACTCTGGTACAATGCACAATGTGATATGATACAACTGATACTTTTAATTTCTGGACACAATTGAATTTGCTGCTGTTCTTGCTGCACTAAAATATAGTTCAACACCTGCAGTTATAAGTACTGCTCTGGGTATTAATTTAACAGTTGAACCTCCCGTAAACGACCACCCAAATGCAAAGACAAAGAGGTCACTTATGGGAGGTGGTCGGTTACAAGAGGTCAGTCCACATGGGGTCTTTACTCTGAATCATATGAACCTATAGAAATTTCAATGTCCAAAGCACCTAACAGCGCAAACTATTTATCATTTTGAAGTTCTGATGCAAGGGACAAAATGTTTGTTTTATTGGACTTATAACACGATTCAATTTGCACTCTGCAGTGACATCGAAATATGAGCGAGTGGTCGTTTACCAGAGGTTAAAAACAATAGAAAAATTCAAATCACCAGCGATGAAAGTGGTCACGGTCACTAACGAGAGGTTTGGAGTAAAGTGATTTGACTGGAAGTAACAATTTGTTATTTTGGAAAAGTGGTCGCTTTAATAGGAGAGGTGGTCGCTTAGAAGGTGGTTGCTTAGAAGAGGTGGTCCCTTAGGAGAGGTGGTCGCTTAGGAGGGGTGGTCGCTTAGGAGGGGTGGTCGCTTAGGAGAGGTGGTCGCTTAGGAGAGGTGGTCACTTAGGAGAGGTGGTCGCTTAGGAGAGGTGGTCGCTTAGGAGAGATGGTTGCTTAGGATGGGGTGGTTGCTTAGGAGGGGTGGTCGCTTAGGAGGGGTGGTCGCTTAGGAGAGGTGGTTGCTTAGGAGAGGTGGTCACTTAGGAGAGGTGCTCGCTTAGGAGGTGGTTGCTTAGGAGAGATGGTTGCTTAGGATGGGGTGGTCGCATAGGAGAGGTAGTCGCTTAGGAGAGGTGGTCGCTTAGGAGGGGTGGTCGCTTAGGAGGGGTGGTTGCTTAGGAGAGGTGGTCGCTTAGGAGAGGTGGTCGCTTAGGAGGGGTGGTCGCTTAGGAGAGGTGGTCGCTTAGGAGAGGTGGTCGCTTAGGAGGGGTGGTCGCTTAGGAGAGGTGGTCGCTTAGGAGAGTTGGTCGCTTAGGAGGGGTGGTCGCTTAGGAGAGGTGGACGCTTAGGAGAGGTGGTCGCTTAGGAGGGGTGGTCACTTAGGACGGGTGGTCGCTTAGGAGAGATGGTCACTTAGGAGGGGTGGTTGCTTAGGAGAGGTGGTCGCTTAGGAGAGGTGGTCGCACATGGAGGTTCAACTTTAGTAAATAGAGTCTTAATTTTGTAAAAAGAGTTACAAATTATATGTGGTTTGCCGTAAGGAAGGTATTAAACATTATTAATTGTGACCCTCCATAGGAAAACACGTCTTATCAACAAAAGCGTTTTTTTTGGGGGGGTTTGAGGTCACTTAGAAACCCTTTAGAAACCCGGTTTCGGAGGGTTGGAAACCCGTTGGAAACCCTTTGGAAACCCTTTAGAAACCCTTTGGAAACCCGTTGGAAACCCTTTGGAAACCCGTTGGAAACCCTTCGGAAACGCTTTGTAAAAATCTTTTTTTTTTTTGTTCGCTTTGAAACAACTGTGTATATCTCGCTTTGCTAACACTTTAACAATCCTTGCAAATACTCTCAGGCGTTTTCGTGGCTATTTGAATAGTAAAATGAAACAAAAGATTTTTCAAGCTACGCGCTTTAAATCACCGTGCGACCGCTGAAAGAGAAATTCGGCGTTGCTTCCTACATTTTAGGGCCGTTGTTAATTCATTTGAATGGTTTCGCTTTCTGTTAAAACACTTGCGCTATCGATGCATTTGATTATGTTGCGAACGTAAACAACCAAAACCGCTAACACCGTATTGAGAGTAAAACAAATCAATTTGTTTTCGCCGGAGAGAAACAACAGCCGTATGAATCGTCTGCGTTCGCTTGCCATGCAACCATTTCGACAATGCGTACCGCAATGACTTTATAAACATCTCGCTCGTCATAGATTATAGCACTGCCATTCGGAGTAGGTGACGCTTTTCCCACTATTATTTATCTTTGGAGGTAAAAGCACAATCTGTAGTGATGAGTATTTCTCGTTTACTTTATTGCGAGCAAATTTTCATTTTAGTAAACATAGAAGCGGGCGCCAATTTGTCGGCGCGGCCGCATTGATTTGCATTGAATATCGTAGATTCCACAACGCATATAAAGTTACAATTGAAACAGTAAAATACTCTGCCTTTGAAGGTAGTCATTAATTATGATATCAGTAGCTTTGAACTTGTGAGTTTTTTCGGCATGTGTCAAATCATGCTTTCTTTCAAATTCTTCGTCGCACGCTTTAATCACAAGTCATGTCACGTAGTCAGAAAGGCACGAGTATCATATTTCGTTTCTTTGCGTTTTCACTTTCACCGACAAATAAATTCATCACGTGAATAACGTGTATCTTATCAAATGATTTTTCCCGGAAAAAGGAACATAGTGGAATGAAGATGTGGGTTGTGAAAGAGCAAAGTTCTCCCGATTTTTTCCAGCGGGAAATAATCTCACAGACTTAAGGAATGAGCCGACAGCGTATTCCCACGGGAGATATCTTTGGACTCAAATCCAATATTTGTATACGGTCACAGATCGAAACATTTTCGGGAAACTTGTTGAATAAAACTTATAGTTTATAGAAATTTCTAAAAATTCGCTTCTTTTTTTTAATTTGCTTTGCGAATTTTCGTGTACGAGTTATCATGAGAACGATGCGAAAGTACTCTCGAAATGTCGGCGATATTTTGTCGAATATTCACGAGAACAAAGAACGAAGAAGTCAAATCAAACTACAGAGAAGGTAAGCCTTAAATCTGCTGTTTACTGCGCCTTTCAATAACATGCGGATCTCTACCAAGGGTTGCGTTATTCCCTGCCGTCAATCATAATTAATACGAAAGCCAACGGACCATGTAAAAAAGAAACAAACAAAATGGATCGAAATCTACCAATCATAATGCACGGACGTGACCTTTTGAACTCATTGAAGTGAAGATCTGTTTCCTGAGAGGTAAGCTAAGACGACGGCAGTGTAAAACGCAACCGTTGGTGAAAATTTGAATTTCAAATTCCGCATGTTATTGAAAGGCGCAGTAAATGTTTTGTTCAAACGACTTTTGTAAAGTATTAAACTCTGTGGACCGAACGAATAATTTGAACGACTTTCCTAACGCTTTCAACGTGTCAACGTCCTGGAAAAAAGTTTTGTACGCTTTTTTTGTAAACGCTTCAAACGGCATGGATGAAAATTCGAACGGTTTTTCCAACGCTTCCAATGCTTTCCTAAACCATTTTAACGTAGTTTCCGAACTGCGATCAAACGCTTTTAGGCCGTTTAACAGATAACTGTTTAGTGTACGTTTTCCCGTGGAAGGTCACATTTATCATGTTTTATTATTATGTCTTGCTGTTCTCGCTCAATTCTCGTTTGTTTGTCTTGCTCGTGTCAGCCGAATTATTACTATGACTTGTCACTTTCGATTCTCGCTGATAACCATATTTTTTACGGACTGAATCTGGCTGGTCACTCGCCGAAAATTTTCGTACGGCTTGCCTTCGGACGAGTTAAATATAACGTTTCCGAAAAACGTGCCTAAATGGGCGTAAACTGTGCCTAAGCTGTGCCTAAACTGTGCCTAAGCATTCTGTAAAACGTGCCGAACCTGTGCCTGGTCTGTGCCTTTTATGTTTTTTTTTTCTCGTGTGCTTCTGCGTGAAATCCGTGCCTTTCACAGAACGTGAATTGGTGCATAAGCACGATGTTACGCTCGTGTACACAAGTGGCGTGCGCCAGGCCCAATGCTGTGGGGTTCTGGCTGCATCAATATTGGGCCAACGATGTAAGGCTCTGGCTACATTAATATTGGGCCAATGATGTAGGGCTCTGGCTACCTGAATATTGGGCCAATGAAGTTGCGCTCTGGCTATATTAATATTGGGCCAATGATGTAGGGCTCTGGCTACATTAATATTGGGCCAATGAAGTTGCGCTCTGGCTATATTAATATTGGGCCAATGATGTAGGGCTCTGGCTGCATTAATATTGGGCCAATGATGTAGTGCTCTGGCTACATTAATATTGGGCCAATGATGATGGCCACTCGCTGCATTAATATTGGGCCAATGAAGTTGCGCTCTGGCTATATTAATATTGGGCCAATGATGTAGGGCTCTGGCTACATTAATATTGGGCCAATGAAGTTGCGCTCTGGCTATATTAATATTGGGCCAATGATGTAGGGCTCTGGCTGCATTAATATTGGGCCAATGATGTAGTGCTCTGGCTACATTAATATTGGGCCAATGATGTAGGCCACTCGCTGCATTAATATTGGGTCAATGATGTTGGGCTCTGGCTTCATTAATATTGGGCCAATGATGTAGGCCTCTCGCTGCATTAATATTGGGCCAATGAAGTTGGGCTCTGGCTATATTAATATTGGGCCAATGATGTAGGGCTCTGGCTACATTAATATTGGGGCAATGAAGCTGGGCTCTGCTACATTAATATTGGGCCAATGAAGTTGGGCTCTGGCTACATTAATATTGGGCCAATGATGTAGGGCTTTGCCTACCCGAATATTGGGCCAATGAAGTTGGGCTTCTGCCACATTAATATTGGGCCAATGACGAGGCCTCTCGCTGCATTAATATTGGGCCAATGAAGTTGGGCTCTGGCTACTGCTACTACTACTGGTGCACATGGCTAAAATTCACACTTAATTTAGCTCTTCTGAAATTGTTAAAATTCAGTTTAGGTTGAGATTTGGTAAAAAAACTAAAGTTCATTAATGTCTTCTCTGTGAACAACTTTAGTTTTGCATATAGGGTTGAATAGAAGAAAATTTTACAATAGTCACCAAAAATGAGGCCATTTTGGACACTACGCGTAACATTTACAGTCTAACCTGGCACAATTAATAATTTCTCCGCTTTGATGATATGTAGGCATTTTTTCTTTTGCAATTAAAGTTAATAGCTAATGACTATTAAGAATGCTATTAGCTATTAAGAATGACTTTAAATGATCGAAAAATAACAAATTTATAGCAATTTGCAGCAAGGTAGCCCAATATTACGTACCTACAAAAACAGCCTGGTCGAAAATTAGGGGCAATTTGTTTAGAAGTTTTCATTATAAACCATAAGGTACGCGCGGCGGAGGCGGGCCAGTTCATTTCATTGACTATTCCGGTTAACTGTAATATTGCTGAATATAGTAAGGGGTGGACCATTAGAAATCCTGGGAGGGGGGTCAAAAATTTTTCAGTGTATGAATTTTTTTTTCGGTCTGAGTTTCCTGCAGGATTTTTTTTTGAGGGAGGTGCAAGCCTGCAGGTTTTTTTTTTTTTTTGAGATCTTTATAAATGCGTGCAAGCCCCAAATTTTTTTTCTACTAATGGCCCAATCCATTTTTGGTATTAAACGCTGGACTGTCGAACCTTTGCATAAAAAATGGGGAGAAATAAGAATTGAGATGGAGTGGTCGAGCGCCGAAGGCGCGAGCCGCTAGGGGGGTCTGGGGGCATGCCCCACCAGAAAATTTTGAAATCTTGATGCTCTGAAACTCCATTTCTAGTGTTCTGAGACAACAATTTCTGTCAAAAATGTTTGGCAAATTGATGTGGCTTCTCGTCGCTTTGCGTCTCTGTGTGGCTCCACATACAAGAACTCGATTTCATTTTATTTTTCTTGCTGTTTCTTTAGTTTATCTGGATATCAGAGTTGAGTATACGCAATTTCGTCTTTTTGTATAGTAAGTTTTATGAGAATTTGACGAAAATGACAGAATTTCATTTTCAAGCAAAATCGGGGTAATCTCGACGAAATCAGGACGGTTGGACAATCTGTAATGTATTAAAAAAAATACTTGTGTGTAGTAGAGCAGGTTACATATTTCATGATGTTTACAGTGTTTTCAAATATGTACATAAACAAGGTTTTGGTTATATTAAGATATTGGTACATGTACCAGACAGACCTTTGAGGCAGGTAATTTTTGACAGCATTTGAGTCAACCTGAAGTTGCTTTTTGATGAATTTTACTACCAGAGAGCATGTCATACTCTCATTTGTTCCAGTTTAAAATAAATAAATATATGTATATATAGCCAGTTAGCTTGCAGGATTTTATTTTTTTATGGTCAACTGCTTGCAGGAATTTTTTTTGAGACAATTTTCCTTTGCAGGATTTTTTTTTTGGTAATTGTCACCCCCCCTCCCAAGATTTCTAATGGTCCGCCCCTAAACAAAAGATACGGAGTTGAAAAGAAAACTTTGTGAAAAGGTCAAAAATCAAAGGCTGTAAAAAAATATCGCTGCAATCAAAATCACAACGTCTCTATTCGAACCAATTTGCAAGCAGCTATTTATGAACGTTGTATCTCGGTTCAGAATCGAACCACCTTTGTCGAACATGCCATGGTGTGTTTGGGTTACGGTCACGCAAACCAGAGAAAACAGAATACACCAGTCCTGGGATTATTATCTTCAGATTATCATTACATTTCGCAACCAGGAATGTAGCTGACGCATTTTTTCTTTAAGGTAGCAATTTTAATTTAGAGTATAAACATCAAAATAGTAAGCTAAAAATTTTTTTCGGCTCACAAATTAATTCAGAAACCTGATGCGTTCGCGCTCACCCGGCCGTAATTTTATGATCTTGCGTGAGTTTCATCTGTCCGAGAGAGCCCACGCCGCGATTTTTTAAAGTTTTAACGCTGACGTGAACATAAATGGGCTTCGACATTTTTACACAGAAATTAGTTGGAACAATTTTCATTACGTCTTCTTAGTTACAGCTTTCAACGATATGATACAAAAGCAAGGCTGATTAAACGGTAGACTCTACTAAATATCTTGGGGTTCATCTATCTAATGATCTTCGCTGGAATGAGCATGTGAAAAATATCTCATCCAAGGCAAATAAAACACTGGGTTTTCTAAAACGTAACCTACGGCACTGTCCTTCCAAAACTGAGGAGACGGCATATAGAACTTTAATCCGGCCTACAATCGAATACTGCTCTTCTGTGTGGGATCCGTTTACAGCTAAAAACATAAAATCTGTAGAAATGGTACAAACGAGGGCAGCGCGTTGGGTCCTTAACCGTTATGATGGCCTTGACAGTGTTAATGACATGCTATACTGCCTGAACTGGAAAACCTTGCAATCTCGAAGATCAATAGCTCGCCTGTCGATGCTATATAAAATGCGGAATAACTTAACCTATGCCGACAAAAACATGCTTCAGCCAGTTACTTATAAGTCTACTCGTTCCTCTGCGCATGCATACAAGCTCCCAACTGCCAGGTGTGATTATTTTAAATTTTCATTTTACCCCAGAACACTACTTGCTTGGAACCAGCTCCCTAGGGATATTGCATTAAGCAAATCTCTGTTACTTTTCAAGGAAGCAATTTCCAATTTTTATTAATTTATATTAAAGTACTTAGACAGTCTAAATGCTCATCATTGAGTGAAGACTTACGTGGTAAATAAAAATAAAAATAACGGTACGACGAGTTTGCAAACCCTTTCCGGAAGCGCTTAGACACTTTAGAAACGCTTTAGAAACCCTTTGGAAACCCTTTGGAAACACTTTAGAAACCCTTTAGAAACCCTTTGGAAACCCGTTCGAAACCCTTTGGAAACCCTTTGGAAACCCGTTCGAAACCCTTTGGAAACCCTTTGGAAACCCGGTTTCAGGGGGTTTGAAACCCTTTGGAAACCCCTTTGAAACCCGGTTTCACTAAATTACAATGTTTGATAAGACGTGTTTTCGTATGGAGGGTCACAATTTATAACTAGTCTGCTCTACATACATGGTAGCACATTTCTGTATCTGTTTTTATCCTTATTTGCTGGTCTTTTGCCTGTGTCACACCCATCTGTTTGTTTAATTTCCCTCAGAGCCTGTAAGGGAATCAATACAATGTAAACATCAGTGAAAGTTAAAGGCTGCGATCCTCTGACAGGTTGACATCACAGTTATTGGAAATTACACCTCAAAGTTCCACTGCATCTGAACTTTATGATGTAAAAAAAGCAAAAAACTTGAATGATGTGGACCAGTGAGATTACTACAACAAAGCTACCACTAGATATAAGTGAAGTGAAAAGCAAGCACAGTATTTCAAATACAAACCTTGAACTCTTCTGCAGGGATGTTGGATTGTAGTTTTTCCCGCACACTTCTGATGAACTTAGTAAGATGTTCCCCTGTGTACTGACCACCTTCAAGTACATCAATCAACGGCTCTGATGGAGCTGCTGATTCATCTCCACTATAAAAAAGTGACAATAAAGATGATGATGGTAGTCAAAGATGTATCCATTTTTAAAGTGTGCATGTCTGCAGAAATGGGAGGGGGGTTGTTGACCAGAAAACTATGTACATGTATGATGCATTTTTATAAACTTTTTTTTATTATTCAATAAAAAGGGGGTAAGAAGTGGAAAAAGTGATAGCGAAGTAAAAGAAACACTGCATAATATTTTATAGTGGGGAAAGTGCAAAGAGGTTGGACTGTCAAGGACAGAATGAAAATTAGAAGTAAAGAAAGTAGGAAAATAAGAGCCCATGCCTCCACTAATTATCATTTTCAAGACAATGAGATGACTTTCGTATTGAAGAAACCTCTTTATTGTAGTTACCCATGGTAACGAACCCAAAAAGCTTGGATATTTTTTCTTGGACACTGTACTCTGTGCACATAAAGTGCACATGAAGTGAAATTTCACTACCATTTTTTTGGGGGGAATCTAAAAATAGGTGTTTTCAGAATAATTTTGATGGGAAAATAAGTGACTTGAAGGTGGGAACATATTTTAACAAGCGACCCAAGTTGACAAAGACCTGGGTTCTTGTGATGTCATTAGTGTGTTTAATTAGCTGAGTGCGTCACTCATTTTACTGTGAAATTTTGGCAACTTGTGGAAGAATAATTTTGATTAAATATGGCTGAAAGCGATGCATATTTTAGCCCTGGGTTTGTCCAGTTCTCCGCCATGTTTTGTTGTGATCGAACACATGAATGACGTCACAAATACCTTTTTGGCCGTGCTCAAAATGTCGCAAATTTCAGGCCTGGCGGGAGTTTTGAAACTGCTAAAAATAGTGGATCCTTTTCACGCAAAAGAGGAAAATGACTGAAAATAAAATAAAGGTGAATAAACAACATAAAACACTAAAACAAAACAGTAGTGAAATTTCACTTCATATGCACTTTAAAAGGAAGGTGTCCCCACTCATATTTTATATTGTGTTTTAATGAGTATGATCAGAAGCTTGCCTTGGGCTTGCTTTATTATCTTGAAATACGAAGAACAAAACACAAGAAAGTAATTATTAAAGAAAAATAATTAAAGAAAATAAATATTAAACTTAAGAGACAAAAATTAATGACAGCTGAAAAACTCAAAGTTTCTCCAAAATGGCAATTTCAGGGGTGCTGAATGGTCTTTAAAAAATATGGGTTGCAATCTCATCTTTTGAGTGGTTTTCCATGTCTTGGAGCTTCAATTTTTTCATGGAGCTCTTTCCCCTTTCAGAGTCTGTCTCAAAAAAGTCTCACAAAGTCTTGTATTGACCATTTGTCACCACTAATTTTGTTCTAGTAATAAATTAATAGTAATTGAACTGAGTGGAGTACAATTCAGGGAATAATTGGACAAGTAATTTCAAATTGGCTGAGTGTGTAGTGCAAGGAAGATTTGAAATTACGGGCATGATTCCCCCTGAATTGTACGACATTAATAAATCACATATATAATAACAAAATTTGAGATTATTTGAAATTTGAGATTACATGGACCAAAAACGTCAAGAGTATTTTAATCATTTTAAAAGCAGGAGGAACATACAACATCAGTGTCCAATTACAGCCATCCAATTACAAAAAGCTGTAATCAGACAGCTGTAACTGGACACCCAAGTGACCGCACCTATTACGTTCAAAATGGAATAACATGGAAGACCAACCACAATCGAGAATTTTGTTATTAATACAATTACTTATTTTATTACATGTACCTGCCATGTCCACTACTGGATCCATTCATAACTGGTGTAGAATATAATTCTCCAGTATTACTATTCCCTGAAAACTTTGGAAGTGATTCTCTTCTCGGAGGTGGCTTGACCGGGGGTTCATCATCATCTGAGGGAAGAGGCGTGGTAGGGATCGGTGGCGGTACATCAGAATGTGTGTCCACTTCAAGAGAATTTTGTGATAGAGGACCATCTCTGTTTTCTGAGTTATTGTTTACTGCATCTGTTGATAGAGCCTTATCATCATTCAGCATATTTATTACAAGCTGACTGTTGTCCCTTAGCATGTCGAATACATCGTCATCATCTACATTAACATAGTCATCCTCATCACTGCTATCATCAACATTACTGTCAGCTGCAATGTCATTATCTGATATAGAATCAAGCTGCATCCTATTGGCTTGATTAACAGCAAGTGTATCATTGGAAGTTTCCTGGCTTCCTTTCCAGTCATTGAGTGCATTAGTGCTGTCAGTTGATGAGCCACTAAAATTATGCCTAGATTTATTAGGCACAAGATCTGGGGGAGCATCGCTGTCGCTGTAACCACTCTCCCACTGGGAGTCAACTTCCCGTGGGTCTACAGAGAGCAGGGATTCAGGGGGTGAGGGGGGTGGCTCCAATGAATGAAGCAAGGACGATAGTACAGCATCAGTATCTCTTTTGTGTAGCTTGGGTTTGGATTGGATGTGATCTGTGGGTGAAGAAGGGGTGGCATTTGCGGCTGAAATGGCATTCAAAAGTTCAGTGACGTCATCTTCATCTTGTATGTCAGTGGATCCAGTGAGTGTCTGAATGAAAAAAAAAATTCTTTTAATAAAACACATTCAGTTTTGTTACTACTTAATGTTACTGTTTGGCAACACAATGAAAAAGTTCTATTATATAATTAGCTTTGCTGTTTTCCAGGATTTTTTCAAAATATCAGTGACATGTGAAGAGACATTTTTGCAAATTCCAAATTTTGCTTTCACTTCAAGTAAAAGTGAAAATTTGTTGTTTCCACAGATGCAAATCTGAAATAGTGAAAGACAAAAAAATTAAATACACGCAGGGGTTACAATAGAAGCCGACTACTGGCAGTGTACGGCCGCCTACTTCGCCCCTCACCGCTGGTTACCAGACCGCCCTAGTGGGATGGAGACTTATGGCCCCTTATCTGTCACAGCTGCCTATTATACCTAGGCCACCGCCTACTTCAATTCTTATTGAAACCCCTGTACATGTTACCAAAATAATTTGACACCATTAAAGTGAGCACTCATTAACAGAAACCATAAACCTGATTTACTTATCATTGCATATTACAAATAGAGTGTTTAAAGTTTTAAATAATATTAAATACATGTATAGTGTTTTATTAACAATGAATTTATCAAGAGTTTAAGCATTTAATATCAGAATAATTATGACTGTCATCAATGCAATTCAATATCTTCATGTAAATTTAATTTTTTTTAAAGTTAATTACTTTTATTGCCTGCTCTTTATTAGGGATTCTGTTACATATTTTTTAATAGCAGCATTATAGGCTTCTCCTTGTTAATTTTACAAATGAAATCAAAATCAGGAAGCTTACACTGGCAAATTTATTTCAAAATATTTTATCACATACTGTAAACAACCTTTAATTTATTGTCAGTTCTTTTAGTGACATGCAAGTAAACTAGAGAGCACTTCTATGAAACAGAAAAATCACAGCCAAAAATACAACTGTATATATGCACTTTTCAGCTTTCAAAGGAATTGAAACATTTTAGGATTTCATCCAAAACAAAACAAAGATGAAGAAACAAGTACACTTCATTGCTTCCTTGTGATTTGGCTGAAACATCAATAATAGTACTTTTGATTCAGGGAGAATTATTAGCAGAGTTCAAGGAATTGTAACATTTTAGGATTTCATCCAAAATAAAACAAAGATAAAGAAACAAGTACACTTCATTGCTTCCTTGTGATTTGATTTGGCTTAAACATCAATAATAGTACTTTTGATTCAGGGAGAATTATTAGCAGAGTTCAAGCACGTTAGTGTTTTTAAAATTAACAAGTTTTAGCCACATGTTGGTCATGTTGACCCAAAGGGTCAAAACATGTCTGGCTGTAGAATTAAATAGTTATATCATATAGCATTTATGTATAACGAAGAAACTTACTGCAAAAAGAAGGGTAAGCATATTAAATCCTCAGTGAAATTCTTGGTCTTAGTAAAGCAAGGCCCCACTCTAACATGCATCAGAGATATGAACGAAAATGAGAGTTAGGTGTGAGCTTAAACTGAAACGAAAGTATTTATTACAGGAAAAGGTGCAGTTAGTGGGCTGAATTACAAACAGAATGGCAAATTGTCTGAAGGGCATCTGGTTTATTGTATTCTTTGTAGTTTTCATTCCAACAATGGAATAATGAAATTTACTTGAATGATAAAATATCATAATCTAGAAATATTGTTTTGTAGGTCAACTAAAAATATTTAATCCAAGAAATCATGAGAAATCTCTAGATATGACCAAAATTAATGATTGATTTCTTGTCAACACCAATGAAACATGCTTCCCACTTGCTTAAATCTTTTTTACAACCCATGACTGAGCATAATTTGAGCTATAAATACATTTACATCATTATTTATAATTAATTTTAGTTTAAATTTTAATTTTTGTATTAGCCATTGGTTAGTCAACATTTATTTTCTCAGGTTTCATGGTTTCTACCTTCCTTTAATAAAAAAACATTTTAGTGGCCTTTTAATACCTTTGTGTTATGTTTAAGGTTTATTTTATTTATATTTATCACAATAGTAGTCTCTGATGATCATAAAGTTTAATCAAATCAACTTCAATTCATTTGTAAAATAAATAAGGGTTATTTATTTGTTATTATGTAAAAATAAATATGAATAAAAGTTATTTAATTTTCACCATCAGATGTTTATTAATTTCTTTGGCAACTATAATTATGGCAAATAATATTGAAATTGGAATGGACTGCAAAAACATAACACTACTAGGATTTTTACATATGACAAACATGTGAAAAACCTATGAAAAACATATGACAAACATGTGAGTTTTAGTATGTTATTGACATGTTTGTCATATGTTTGTCATAGGTTTGGCCAATTTTCAAACATATGGTTATGGTCAAATTTACATGTTTGTAAACACATGAAAAATGCTGCAAACATGAATCATGCCTTCTGAAACATGACAAACATATGAAATGTGGAAACAGTCATGAGTCATATGTTTTGGAAAATCTCAAACATATTTATAACTGATTGTCTGTCAACAGAGGCTATACTGTTGGTGTGCATTTTTCGTACCTTGTCCTTGTCCTCAAGGGTGATTTCAAGGTCCACAGAGTGGGGTGATCGTTCAAGCGGGGCTCTTGTAGAGGGCACATTTGACTGTGCACCTGAGGATCCCAGTGGTGACAGAGGAGGGGTGATCACAGAGTCTGCCATGTACAGCTTAGAAGGTCTGATAAAAAAAACACAGTTGCAATCAAATAATAATACTTGCTGAGCTTTTCAATAACACACAAACTCTGTAGTTAAAAACTCAACCAACAGTTTTGTTTTTTACTGCTACAAATATCACAGCAGACATCTCAGCAAACAATGATGCTTCATGCATAAAATGGTCACATGGTCATGTTTGTGACTCGTGATTGGTGGACTTTGATCCATTTTGTCAGTTTCTGTTTTCGGGAGTCCAATGTTTGTCGCCATAATTATGATTGACGGCAGCGTAAAACATAAACCTTAGTTGGGCTTTGGACTAAACAGTTCACTTGTTATTGAAAGGCGCACTATTAAAAACAAAGTTACAGTAAATGCATCATCATATATGTACCGGTAAGTTAACAAATATTATTGTCTTCACTCCAATATTAATAAGCACATAAGCAGGGCTCGAAATTAAAAAAAAAAACAATCCTCAATCGCATTTTGCACATACGCTTTACACTTCTTGGAAACTGCGTTAATGGCGCATGAAATTAACAATAAAGTATTATGCAACATTCAACGTGAATTTCGCAGGACTTCTCGGATAAAATTACAACTACCAGTTATAAGTAAGACACAAGAATTCCTTTATTAGCTATAGGCCGTAAAACAGTTGCAAAATCGCGACTACTAGACAAATTTTAGTGGCAAAAGCGAAATCTTTAGTTGCAAATGCACCCGATACATGCGCAATTTCGAGCCCTGATAAGGAATTCATTACAAACTTGGTAACAAGGATGAAGACAGTGTTTATTTTACCCTGCTCCAATATCAAAACAGAAATTCTCCTTTCTTGAGCCCATACCTTTCTTATAGCAGGAGTGGGGAGAAGTTGTTAAAATATCAAGAAAATTCATCTTGGGTGATCATTATTCTCGTGACCTCTCTGATCGATGAAGCATTGAAATTACCAGGAGAAATTTGTGGATGATCACTACCAAGCTTTTAACCAGCAGGGTGTCCAGGCATCCTGTGGATGCCCACGTTTTGAAGAAATTCATGAAAATTGCACCTACAGTTTGTAATCCTTCAAAAATTTATGATGTGAAATATAGGGGTGGCGATTGGTACCTTCAAAATTTTGGTCCGGTCTCGAAATCTCGGTAGTTTTTGTTTTAAGTCTCGAAGTCTCGTTTGGCTGGTGCTTTTTCTGTCTCAGAGTCTCAGATTTTTTTCCTCAAGGTCTCGGAGTCTCGGATACTTTTGTCAAGCATTCTCATTCTTCATTCTCATTCCTCATTCTTATTATTGATAGGTGAATCGGATATTTTTAGCACTGAGTCTCGGGCTTGGTTTTTTCCCGCATTGGGTCTCGGGCTCTGATTTTATAACGGAGCTGCGGTCGCGGTCTCGGATTTTGAAACAAGAGTCTCGGCGAATCTCGGATTTACCATTCGCCACCCCTAAATATCTTCAGGGTGCCCAATTTTCAATTTCTGGTTAAAAGCCTTACATGTATCTCTGCATTACTGTAACTGACACTTTTATTACTTTAAAAAGAACAGTTACAAGTTCAATAAAAAAATGTACAGAACTTCATTGACTCAACTTTGGATAAAATAATGTTCAAAATAAATGCACTCCTCTATAAGCCTGGGCCATCTATTTCTTTTGTGGGACACCGATGGGGCACTGATAAACAATACCATTCTTGGCTTATAAAAATTGATTAATTATTATTAACAACAACTGTTTAGTAAAAAATCCAAAGCATTTATTTTGATGTCCACCTCTCTCTAAATACCTTTTAATTTCTAGCTCTACTGCCCCAGTGATCTTTCTTAACATTCCAATGACTTTTGCATGACTAAGGCCTTGAACATCTTCTCCACTGACCTGATAACACACATAGTGAGTTAACATAACACTGTAGAACTGAAGCACTGTGCTAAGCAAGTGTGTACATGTACCAATAAGCGTAACTACATTATAACGATTTATAAAATTTTGATCCTATAATATGAGGTCTGATTGGTTGTGTACAATCAGTTTAGATCAGTTTACACATCATGGGTATCATTGATGACTTCACAGAACATGAATTACAAAAAATAAAATGGCTGCTTTATGTGAAAATAATTTTATGTAACCTGATCTAGATACTTGAAAAATAGATTTCTTAAATACTTTAATAATAATAATAATAATAATAATAATAATAATAATTAAATTCTTGCCTTAGTTTACACTTTTAGGTTTACATGATATTTTAAATTCTTCCAAACTCCCACTGATGTTTGCACCAGACAAGACACACACAACACTTTATAAATACACAGGGTACTGATCAAACCAGCTAAAGTTCTAGCATTCGATGAACAGCACGCCTTTCCTATTTTTCAATTCATAACAGATGGGCTGGCGCATAACCAATGAAAGTCACTTTTTAGATGAGATTACTTATGTTTGCAAGGATTAAACTGTAGCTAAAAACAGCCAACAAAAACAACAATGTTGACATGCAAATAACATCAATAACATTAGACACATAATGTACCTTAAGGATTTGGTCTCCAACTTTTAGCCTGCCATCACTTTCAGCCACACTTCCAGGGCTTATTGTCTTGATAAAAATTCCTTGAACCTAAAAGAAAAGTTTTCAAGTCATGTAACATTATAATATTATTATGAGCAACAACAAAAGAACATTATTTTTTTTTTGTATGTCTTAATACCCTGAACTGGTCATATTTACACTTCTTTTTTTCGAAAGAGAGTGGGAGAGAAAAAGCTAAATGTAATGTACCTTGAAGCTCATTCCAAAGGAAATTACACTCAATAACTATTAATAGAACCTTTGAGGATTAAAGGGACACTGTTACCTATTTTTAGTATCACTTTGAAAAGCCAAAAAACATATTATTTTATGCCTTTCCCACTGGGCTATTTCTTACAACATACATTATAGGCAAGTGCTGTATTGACTGAGCTTGTTTACTGGGCAACAATATGTTATTTTACTCACACGACACGATTTGGAGTAAAATGGCTGAGGGAAATCCCAAAGCCGGTTTTATTAAAATAACAACTTTGTAATTCATATGAAATATCTTCAAATCTGTTAGAAATATTTTGGCCCAGTAAAGGTGAGGGCCACAAAAACGCGCAACGCCAGACGACTTACAAACTACATACATGCAAAGAACGCGGCCAGGATCAGGGGAGGAGGTGGGAGTTCAAATACAAGCGTCCTCACTCGATGAAAAATTTTGAGTAAATGCATACCACATGCGAGAGGTTACCAAGCAAGGACTTCACCTAGAGGGAAGCAATGAATTGACACCCCCTCCTTCCCTTCTCGCGTGACATGCGTTATGTGACATTTATTTACGTTACTATAATAAGCCCAGTGGGAAAACATAAAAATTCTATTCGCAAGCAAATATTCCATTTGTTTCAATGGAAACCTTAAAATGGTCCAGTTTTGTTAACAAATACTCTACCAGTGTACAGAAACTAGTATTCGTTATCTTTGGCCGTGGATGGCCAGGATGGAAATGGATTGCAACTTGAAAAAATTGGCCAATTTTTTCAAGTTCCTCCCAAGAGTTGTGGAAAAATTGCAGAAAAACTTATTATGGTTTGTTCTTCTTTGAAGAAATTGCTTGATCTTATCTTCTTGGTGTTATAAAAGCAATTTTATGTTTGAGCAAAGGTACTTTGTCATATATTTAGTGTATTTTGACCAAAACACAGTAAAAAAAAATAATAAAAGATAAAAAAATAATAATTAAAAAAATATATTTAGTGTATTTTGACCAAAACACAGTAAAATCTGCACGACAATGCCCCCTTAAAATATAAAGGTGAGTAGGTGAGCAAGTGGCGAGAGTGCTCACCTGCCACGAATGTGACCCACATTTGGTTTGCGAGCTTGGTGTCATAATAATATGGGTTGGGTTTGTTGTTGGTTCTCGTTCTTGCTCCAAGGGTTTTTCTCTGGGTACTCAAGTTTTTCCTTTCTCCTCAAAAACCAACGTTTCCAAATTCCAATTTGCTCTGGAATTCGAGGGCCACAGGTTTGTCAGTCACAAGACTGTTTAGTGTCACCCTCGTTAAAAATAATAATGACTTCAATTTATTTTAATTCCAAATGACAACGTTGTTTTTGTTTTGTTTTGGTACTTGTACATGCACCTCTTTGGAATAAAATAAATTGTGATCATGCAAATAACGACAATTCTGCTAAACATTTTGAAGTCCTTTTAAAAAAAATGTTTCTTAAAAATTGTAATTCAGTCTGCAGGAATGTAGCAGTTAGAAATAAATGTAGCATGAAATGTAACTTACATCTGAACTGAATGTTGGTGCAGCCACTAAACTGAAACCAAATCCACGTGGACCTTTATCAAGTTTTATGGTGAAGTGCTCGCCCTGCACAAGAAATTAATAACGAACAGTGGATTAGTCAGGGTGTAGATCTCATAACAAAATTCTAATAACAGTTTCTTGGCATTCAGCATACACGACTGACTGTATGCAAACATGTCATCCATACATGATCTAAAATAAGCTTACAAGACTCTGACCAATATGAGAGCAGCCTTTTATACAGGGGTTTCAACATCCAATTGGGAAAATGGCAGATATTGAGCATCCAAGAAAGTTGGTATTTACATGTATTCATGAACAACACATGTCTTGAAAAGGCTCTGATCTAGAGAGCTCTTGATGCTTTCATTATAAATATTAATTTTATTATTGAAAAATAAATGGTGCCATTAAAAAGTACTTCTGAAGAGGTCTCATTTGAATGGTCACACCATAGGATTTCATCAACAGAGCCAAAAGTTAGAACTACACTAGTCTTACAATACATGTCTCTGTATTTGACTCAGTTAAAGAGTTTAGGTACAGCACATTGGAAACCTACTTGGGAGTCTTCATCATCATCCTCATTCTCTTTCCTTCCATCCTTGTCTTCATTGGCAACATAGTCATTATCATCACTGGAGCCGGCAGTGTTTATGTCTGGCGTATCCAAGGACCAGGTCTTGTTGAGTGTTTTGATGTCTGTCTGTTTTGTCATGGCATATTTGGACTCCACTAGCCTTGGTCTTCTTTCCACAAGCAGTCGTGCAACAGGTCTAGCAGCATCAAGATGCTGTCTTGCTGCGACAAAGCCTAGACCATCCACTTTAGTTCCATTAATCTTCAAATGAGAGATCAGGAATAATGTTATAAATAATTAGTACAATGACACAAAGGTGGCATTGTAAACAAATTTTTTCATGAATTCCACACTGTTTGTTAGTATCCCTACTAAATGATATAAAAAATTGAAAAAATGAAATTTTAAATATATTATGGTTTACCGTTAGTAACAAAAGTATGCAAACATTTCAATAAGGTTATGGAGATTAGTGATCAATGTTTCTGCCAGCCTCACTACAGTTTATAAATACATGCCTCCAATATTCTGTCTCCTTGCCGAAGATCTCCTTGAGTGGCTGCCGGCTCTCCTGGTACAACATCCTCGACGTAGATTTTCTGATCTTCGCCTTCTCTGATCAGTAAACCGATTCTACCCTGAGAAGTCCTTGTCAAGTTCAAGATCTCAACAGTACCTGACGAAGTGGTGGCCACAAACTAAAGAACAACAACAATAACAACAAACAATTTTAACAGTGTTACGGAACATTGCTGTTGGGGAATCAGATAATTTTGTCTTTGTCCCACGCTTGTGACACAAACATTACATGTACATGTACATCTCTCTCATACATTTCCCATCTTTCTTTCTTTATCGATTTATTTCTAGATTAAAAGAATCCACAAGTCCACTGAGACTTTTAAAGCTAAAATATCATCATTGTAAGACTTGAATAATAGTTTCTCTGGCTTGAACACAAGGTAACAGTTTGTACTGTGGTTTTAACTAAAATCAATTATTGTTTCTATCTAAAGTGTGACATCACAAATACATAAATTTGTGAAATTATAGAATTTGATCAGATATTCGAAAAAAGCACTACGAAACATACCCGCTTGCCAAAAACCAGCATCTTATTGCAATGTGGGGGTAAGATATTCATTAGGGTCTGATGACTCCATACAAACCCTTCTAATTTTGCCTCAGTTTGATATCAGTTTCTGCTTCAGATGAATATCTCACCCCCAAACTGCAATAAGATGCTAATTTTTGGCAAGCGGGCATTTTTCATCATGCTCCATTCTTATTGGTTGAAAGCAAGAACAAAAATAAATGATGTAAGAACACTGTTACTCACCCCTGCTGGTCGTCTCAAAACTTTAAGTTTAACAAACTGTTTTGTAGCTCGCAGAACATTCACAGCATCCATGTGCTTCATTGTTGAAATGTCCTCACCATCCACCTTGGAAACAAAATTCAGACTTATTTAATGAAAGTCTACTCAAAATCAAAGAGAAAAACAAAGGAAAGGAAAATAGAAGTAGACAAGAAAATTATTGTACAAAATATAACCCTTTTCTGAAGAAATCTCAAAATTCACTGATTTTAGAGACTGGTAAAAAATTATAGACTGAGGGAAGTGGTCCCAAACAGCAACGGGGGGAGGTCATCAGTTTTTGAGTCCTTTCAAAGGGGTGGGTTGTGTAATTTTCAAAAACCCATAGGGGGTGGGTCATTCTATTTTATAGCAAGAAATACATAAATATATGGCTACCATTATTTGAAAAAAAATTATATATTTTTAGAAATCAAAGTTTGATACTACTTTTAATAGTTGACCAAACAATCAAAGTGAAGCAGCTCACAGATCTACACATTTTTTCCCTACATTAAAAAAAAATACACAAACCTTCTTTGTGTCTTTAACCAATGTAACTTAGTTTATGAATGGTTTTTACATGTAGATGTCTAAAATGAAAACGATGTTTGGATGCTTTTGTATTTTTTGTTAAGAAATATTATCTAAATGAAAATCAACACCACCACAAGTTCATTAACAAAGTGTGGTTTCATTGGATTATGCAACTAAGAATCCCACCTTTGATAATAGGCGGTGGGTCATGTAATTTTCAACCTTCATTTAGGGGTGGGTCAGTCAGTTGTGTGCCAAGCAGGAAGTGGTGGGTCATGTGTTTTTTATCCATCACATTTCCAGGGCTGTCACTAAGATTTCAAGTTGCTGGATAAATGCAATTAGTAGGCAGGGAATCAAACAGCTGGGGAGTTCTTTTGGTTCTATTTTCCTTCTATTTTCCTATGAAAGTAGCTGGGGGTCATGCTCATAGTAGCCGGGGGAAATCCCCAGCCCCTTAGTGACAGCACTGCATTTCCAAATCCGCTGCATCGCACCCCCCCCCCCCCCCAACCCCACCCTTTAAACCTTTTGACCAGTCCCTTATAAAATATTGAAAAACAAACAATGCTACTGGAGAGCTTTTATTTCAATGGTCGCACTTTAGGATTTTATCTAAAGAGTAAAAAGTTAAAATGTACATATCAACAACTTAACACTTACAGCTAGTATCTGATCCCCTGGTTGCAGACGGCCATCTTCCTTAGCTGGACCACCGACAATGTCTCGCACAAAACACCCTCCTACAGTGTTTGCACCTCCAGACAAAGTGAACCCAAGACCACCGGAACCTTTCATCAAATCTATGTGCAGTATCTGCCAAGAACCAAATCAGAGCAAGTTACTTCAGAATGGCATTATCTTAAATATTATTATAAATAATCAAGTCTTAAATGTTGTTAATGCCAGGCTCGAATGCCACATGTACAAATGATTTTGCAAAACTAAACAGTTTATGGTCAAATGAGAGACACAACGGTTATGCCATCCACCATATTAGAGATTGCCATTCCAAAGTGTTCGTAATTTCAATATTGAAACATATCTGCTTTTAAATGAAGAAAAATACCCCCCTCCCCTTTAGTGGTGGGGCTTTTTAAATATTGTTGGCGTCTCAGACTGGGGTTTATTAGAAGAGGGGCTTATAGGGGCTAGGGGCAAAACAGATATGGTATATAATTTATTGTGTGGTTCAAATTTTTCTTCGGTTTGAAAATTTTCAAGCCAGTTTAATTTTTATTTTCCTTTGTCTCAGATTTTATATTACCATAATCGAAGACAAAGGAAAACAAAAATCAATCTGGTTTAAAATTTTCAAACCAAAATAAAAATTGAACCACAACATTATACTGTCTTGTTAAGTAATGCTCCACATAAGAACTACTGTAAATTTCATTGTTCTGTGGCATTGGCTCTTTCTCACATAGAATGTCTTTGATTTCAAGAATAGGGGAGAAGCTAATGGTTTATAATTATATTTCAGTATAAAAATAAAGAATATCCATTTGCGTCAGATAAATTTTAGGAAATGTTTGTGCTTAACCAATCAGAATAGCAGAACACAAAAGCTGATAATTTTGCTTCTTTGATGATGTTCCCCAAATAACATTTCTTTAAAAATTTGCATGTTTTGCGACTGGGTCTTAAATTACATGAAACCTTTAAAAAATCAAACAAAATGCACCTTGAAACTTTTTAGCGGTCTTTGAGTCTAGACCAATCAGATCACTAGTTGTAACAATGAAAAAAGTTGACATTCCATCATGCATTGCCGTTAGCACTTTCCTTCTTATGTGGATCATTACTTAAACTTTTTGTTACATTAACAAAGTAGTCGTTAGTTTTCAATGTACTTTATTTTTCTTAGTTGAGTAGTTCTACAGGTAATGTACTCTAGTGTAAATTCACACGAATTTCATGTATAAATAAAGATTGATGATGATGATTATAACAACCAATGACATGGAAAATAAATTTTAAGTATTGATCTTGCAAAAATGTGACCAGCTCACCTCTTCCTGTGGTGTTATGCTTGTTAATGTGTTATCCTCCTCCATATCTGACACTTGATCCCTATTGTTGCTCCTTGGCACTTCCTCCACGTCACTTTCTTCTGATTCCGATGATGAAGGAGAAGATTCATCCTGTAAAACAGGTAAAGCAGGCTTGTTGCTGATCAAAGAAGTTTGCGCTGATTCCAGATCAGTCTCATCCTCTGATGATTCCACAGTGGAAAGCTTTCCCATAAGTTCCCTCACGCTGTCTTCATCATAAATAGAACGATCAGGTGGAATAATGTCAATTGAAGATGATCTCCTTGAGTCTTCAACATCACTAGATTCATCTTCTGCTAATGGTGCATCGCCGAGTGAAGTTACATCTGCATCTGCATCTTCATCTTCTGTGCTTTGTTGAATAGCTTCTTGTCTGTTGACTTTTGGAATTTCCTTTGGTCTGACTGAGATGACGTTAGGAAGAGAGTAGGTTGGTGCTAGAGTATCATGTGCTTTCCCAACCTGTATATCTGGTTCTGACAACCTGCTAGCAAGGCTAGGATGATTGGATTGTGAAATATGAGGCTGTTTAACTGACTCATCAGATATCAGACTTGATCTCAAACTAACAGGTGCTTCATTAATGACAGCTGCTTCTTGTATTTCTGGCACTTCATCTCTAAGTTCTAGTGAATTTGACTGTGGTGACAATGGTCCTCTTGTTGATGAATCTGATGACCTCTTGCTCGATGATGGCGAATCACTTTTCAGCTTGTTCTGGATATCGGCAAGAATTTGGACAGGGTCCACATCACTGGCATTAGACCCTGTCCTTTGTAAAAGAGATGGAGGAATAGAAGATGGATCTCTTTTGACCAAGAGCTTAACTTGTGAAGGTCCTGTGCGAATTTGATTGATGGCTTCTTGGTGAGTGACACCTTGCATGTTATTTCCATTCACCTCCATTACAATGTCGCCAATCTGAAGTTTGCCACATGAGGCAGCTGGTTGCCCTGGAAACATCTTTTTGATTCTGAGGAAACCTAACAATGCAAAAGATAATGTTACAAAAGATGACACTCAAGTAGTTTGGTAATGCCACACACCAGCCACAGGTGTCCATGTTGTAGTTTATTTTTTATTTCTGATCAGGTAATTTTTGTTTTTCCTTTGTTTCAAAGTCATTAGAATACATTACCATACCCAAAAACAACAGAAAAATAAAAATTACCTGAGATAAAAAAATTAACTACAACATCCACACCACTGGGGCTTGGCCCAGTTTCTCTAACATAAGCAACTAGGAGTATCGCTTCTCCCCTCCGGGTGGGATGCTAATCCATGCAGGGTTACCCCCTCCCCCCCCCCCCCCCCAAGCATTGTGGTGCTGGTACCAATTTATACAACCAAGTGGAGAGAGACCTGTGAAGCAAAGTTTCTTGATGAAGTAAACTCCATGATGGTAGAGTCCAACACACTAACCACTACACCACTAGTATTACAACACTGCACCTCCAAAACATTCAAGTGATTATCCTTAATTCATTTAACTTGCAACAGAAAGAATTTTTATTTTGGACTATTCCCTATTCCTGGCAAATGGGATCATTTCCCACGTTTCCATACAAACTCGTATAATTTGCAGATGTCATTATATATGCATAGCATGGAACAATCTAATACATGCACTGCTCTCAACAAAAGTTTGGGCTGCCTGTGGTATGAAGGGTTCTTCAAACTCAAGCTCACCTCCATGCTCCTCTCCAGCTCCCTTGCCTCCAACTAAACTGAGTCCCAGGCCTCCAACACCTTTTATTAGCTCCACTGTGAAGGGTTTATCTGTGGCCTGGGGTCTAGTCTTCTTGCCAGTAGACTTTGGAATGTTAACAGGAACTGAACGATCCAAAACAAGCCTTGTCCGGTGAGGCGCCATTTTAATGGTTTCCACTGCCTGCTTGTGTGTGACGCCGATGAGGCTGATGCCATTTACCGCTAGGATGCGGTCTCCGACATTTACCCTGCCATCCAAGTCAGCAGGTCCATTGGGTTGGAGAGATTTGATGTATATTCCACCAAGTTTGACACTGGTGTTTATTCCACCCTGACAACAGAAGAAAATTTACTGTTATATAGAAATAAAACAAATTCAAAAATTTGTACAAATATCTTAGCTAGAGATTAACCCTTTCGCTTCTAGCAGAGTCAATTATGGAGACATTTAGAGTAGGTCTAATTTTTCGCTCTTCCAATGGGTTCACTATGTTTGGAGTGCATTTATGGAACGATTCCTTGATGAAACTGAAAAGGTAATTAAGCAACAATGTTTAACACACATCCAAAAATGACTCGTACATACATCTACATGGTGACATTATTTTGTGAGTGATGGGTGTTAAACTCAGAACATAAGAGGTGATTGAAATATTACATCACGTAACTCTTGTCAGCATAAGTGGGAGAACAAGTTATTTTTGTCACTGTCAAACACCCAGCAAGATATTTGCTTAATCTATTGTCAATTATGAAGACATGTAAAATGTGGTTGAATCTAACTTTTTGAGTCTGTTGACGAAATCCTATGGTGTGACCATTCAAATGAAACCTCTTTGGCAGTACTTTTGCATGGTACCATTATTATATTTTTAATATTTTATAAAATGAAATTTGGGATTTTTCTTGAATTTTGATCTTTGGCTTTCTTGGGAGTCAATGGGTTGAAAAGGATTAATAAAGAAACACAAAACGCGCCAAGTGCATTATTGAGTTATATATCATTATATAAGCACACAGGAATTTTTAAGAACACGAGAGAAGTGCAGAGAAGCACGAGCCTTTGGCTCGTGCTTCTCTGCACTTCTTGTCAAGTGTTTTAAAAAATTCCCAAGTGCTTAATTAAAAAACTCAACAATGCACCAGGAACAAGTTTTTTTATTTCTTTTATCAAATATAAACGGTTATAATGAACCTTATGTCATGCACATGCTTTATCGAGTTATAATGAACTCGGTTTAACCAATCATAGCACGCGTATTTCCTTGAGATTTTATAATTAATGCTCCTTTTAACCATTCAAATGAATACTTAACAGAAGATACAGAAAGAAAATGATTTCATAATTACCATTAAAACAATGATGAAAGCTAACTACTTACACTGACACTCAAACCAAGACTTCTTTCTCTTTTTTCTAAATCAACAACAAAAGCGCCATCCTGAAAAGATACAAAACCATTATAATTTATAGTCAAGTAAATGCACTGATCTTTTGCAAGCACTTAATAATTATGTGTTTTAAAGTTTTAATAATTATAATACTAGGTTCACACCTTTAAGGACTATTTCAAAAAAACATAAAATAGTTTGTCAAGGGCATTATGCACCATGTAATATAAAATTATACTCTTTTAATGAAACATCTTGCAGATTTTTGTTTTTATTAAATATGTATTTCTTTGTCATTGATGAGCAGAATGAAGTTAGCTTCTTTGAATCTGGAATCAATACTGAAAACAACAAAATAATTCTAAGGTCTTTCAAGCAACTTTAAATAGAGCACTTTACAAAGGCCTTGAATTGTGATTTTAACCCTTTAAGCCCTGAGTAATCAGCATCAAATTTCTCCTTGTAATATCAATGCCTTATCAATCAAAAAGGTCATGAGAAATAAGGACATGATCACACAAGAAGAGTTCTCTTGAAATCCAAACAATTTCTCCCCACTACTTCTATAAGAAATGTATAGGACAAGAAATGAGAATTTAAATTTTGATATTAGGGCTTTAAGGTGGCAATATACACCGTGCAATGTTTTGTGCAACGTCTCTTACAACACCACTGCACAGTGTAACACACCTTGCATTAATGGACAACATTGTTGTGAGACAAAAAGAAAGTACAATGGATTTATTCTTTCTACAATCATGGTAGCAGCTCACTGCACATGCGTTCATATGCCCTGATTCTTCCCGGTTCCTTGTGCGACAACTTGCACAAAATGTTGCCCTTTTCATGTAACTACAATGCAGTAGATTGAGACACTGCAAAACATATTGCACAAAACATTGGACAAACCCTGTATGCAATTTTAATGGTAAAAAAATTGGTAAAAAACTTACTGGAAATGCATCTTCACTATAAATGCCACTCTCATCGCCACTGACAGATTCCTGAGCGTCACTTGGGGACTCCCCCTGGGGAGAGGCAATGCCTGTGGAGACTAATGGGGCTGTAGCTGAGAGAAGTGAGCTTTGTATAACATTGGCTTCTAGAGGTGTGTTATGACTTCTTGAGTGAGGCTTTGTCCTTCTGGTATCTGCTGAGTCTTGTGAATCTTTGCGTGAGTCATCAGAATCTTTCCAGGAAAGATGTAAACAATTAAACAACATTGAAACTTCTTTATACGAGAAAGATGTAATATAAATGTTCAGCATGTCATGAACATATATGGGACAAAGAAAAATCTGAGCCTTGGGGGGGGGGGGGGGGACTCCAATATCAAAATGACGGGGGTGCTCGTCGTACCTTTTAGGGGTCAAAATTTGTAGATTGGTACCGCTTAGGGTGCTGAAATCTAAAATGACCATGGTTAGAATTATGGCGGTACCTTTTAGGGTATTGAGCTGAAAAAATATGACAGAATATCTCTTGTGTTGTATAAAATTGGTACCTCTTAGGAGTAAAAATATATTTGAGCCACGTCTATCAAACGATATTCTGGTACCTTTTAGGGTGTTTTTCAAAATTTACATTTCTATAGGGGAGTCCCCCCCCCCCCCCCGGAATCTGAGTCCCCGACAGGAATTCAACTTACGACCTTCTGCAAACTTGTTGGATGCTCTAACCACTGAGCTACAAGAGACTCATGGCAAGTTGATGGAGACATTTATAATGAGTGGCTGTTACTGCCAATGATTCCACATCAAAATGGATTTCGGAAAATGTTGGTTTTGTGGAAGGAAAACCGATGAAATGAATGAATGCCTTATATAGCGCACATATCACATGTCTTATGGCGCTTTACATAAAGTTATAAGAATGAGATCAGACGTTAGCTTATGAAGGCGCCTAAGGCAGCCGCTATTGGTCCATTGTTGGTCTCATCTCCCACACCCCACCCATGAACAATGTATGGTACCAAAAGGGTGGTCACAGCCAGGGTTTTGTTACGTCCTCAGTGGTTCTTTTACGTCCCCATCGGAGAGGAGACCACCATTCTATGTGGTCATCCGAGCCATGTGAAGGTCTAACCTTTTGCAGGTGTCATAGCAAGGGCAGCACCTTTGTCCACAATTATTTCTCAACTCAAGCTCAACCCGTGTGACTAGCATATGAAAGGTATGGGGAGGCTTGTCAGAAATTTTGAATTAAACTTATGAGACCAATCTGGGCATGGTTCAAGCTTTATTTGACCCAAAAAAGATACCATTCTAAAAACGTCAGAAAAACAAGAGTCACAGTAGTGACTTGAATAACAGGTTGAATGCTTTGATTTTAAAAGGTTTTTTAAATTATTTGTGTGCCACCCTAACAATACCTTGTCGTTGATGTCTAAAAAAACCCTAAGTGATACCAACTTCAGTAATTTACAACCCTAAACAAGATGACAAGCATGCCTGTACCTTTCATAATGGGAGTCCCCCCCCCCCCAGGACTCCATCTAATTTGCTCTCCATGAATTTAAGTTTAGAGACTATAAAAAGAGAGTTGACAAAAACATTGTTACCTTCCCCTGACTTCCTAATTCCAGAAGATCTTGCAGAAGATGACATCACAGAAGGAGGAATTGATTTGGAAATCATAGTCACAGGTTCGTCTTCCGAAGGAAATGCAAAAGTTGAAGGGCGAGGTTCTAAAGAGGTTTCTCTTCGTGAGTCCTGTGGAATGTCTGATTCAGGTGAGTAGGGTTCACGCGGGGTAAGTGGCTTCACCTCAAGATTTTCTGGCTCTTCATTGGCTGAACTTGCATTTGGAATGTTAGAGAGATCTGTTGAAAGGACAAATTGAAGGGGTTAGTAGAATAAAGCCCTAAGTGACTTCTGATCAACTCTTAGATTCTCTTTCCAGTTTGTCTTGTATATGCTCATGTAACAAAGGGAGAATTTGGTTTCAGATTAGGGCCTTATTTCAGTTTGGCATAAGGCCCTAAGTGACTCCTGATCTATAGGCAAATTCTTCCTTTGTTACATGAGCATATACAAGACAGACTGTAAGGAGAGCAGCAGTCGATCAGAATTCACTTTGGGCTTTATTTCACTCACCCCTTCAATTTTAATGTCAGTAAAATGTTCTTCTCCCAGAGCCTAGTCATAAGTAAATTAAGGCGGCTGTAACTTGTGAAACTATACAACAAGATTGCACAGAAGACTGCTAGAAAAAATATTGCACAGGAGACTGTGCAAAAAGACTGTACAAAGTGTGACAATTCAAATGAAAGCTACTGAGCAGTACTTTCCTGGGTGCTGTTTAACCAATGTAAAAGTGGTTCTTACTTTTGAGTCTATGGATAAAATCCTAAAGTGTGACCATTCAGATTGAAGCTACAAAGAAATGCATTTCACATCCAGTGGTACTGTTTATACAGCCATAAAAAATGGTTTTAGCTTCTGAGTCTATGGAATGCTTAATTGTGATACACAAGAGAAAGTCATTGGGCAGCACTTTCCTATGGTGTTGTTTATTACGCCATACAAGATGGTTTTAACTTTTGAGTCTGTGGATGAAATCCTAAAGTATGGCCACTGAGCAGTAATTCCATTTTAGCTGGTTTTTTTTTTTAAGATTAGTGAAAAAGAATAGACAATATTTGTATTCACGGTATTGAACTGGAACTAGCGTGCAGTCAAGGCTCATGCGCGGAAATCTTTTCACATGCAAATATTTTTAATGATATTCCCCCACATGAGCCTTGACTGTAAGCTAGTTCCAGTTCAATACCGAGAATACAAATATTGTCTATTGAGAATATCCTTTGTTTATTGGCTGTTTCTGCCCAAGCATAAACTGGAGTTAATGTTTAGCTCAATTGAACCTAAAAGCTCCCTGCTGTTTGCCAGTGTTTTTCCCTGTAATTGACCTTTTGTACTTTGCATCGCAAACACGTACTTTTACCCGCCCCCTATTCTTAACAGCCAATTACATTTCAAGCCTGCACGTGCTCATAGATTATCCGCCAATCAGCTTCACGTAAACTCGCCGTGTTTACGTTCATGTACATCGGTCGCGCTCGATCTCCCCATTCAGCTCAGTTTCACTGCTAAAGTCAAACGTTTATTTCTACTCTTCAAGTGGGTTGCTCTCTGCTTTGTACATGGTGATCGTTGCGTTCCACATTCAAACTGGTTTTACCGTACGAATCAAGCGTGAAGTCGTTCGTTAAGCGGATGGTGTTTTCCCGCAACCTTAGAAGGGTCAAGGATCCTGCCAAAACGAATGCACAAGGATCAAGTTGCCATCACACAAAGTCAACTTTTGTCAACGCAATGTACATGTAACCCGCCGAAGCTACAGCTACAAGTCAATCAATCTGTTGGAAAATCCAAACATGGCAACCATGACCGGCCTGGATTCCTGTCTGCAGCTTTCTCACCGTGCCTGTGCATACTGTCCCCTTCTGGCCATGCTCCGCGCCCGACAGAAAACTTTACCGTTTTTTGTCAACAGCTACCTCCGGCCGCGGAGAATCTCTGTTCAAGAGGAATATGGAATCATCGACTCCACGTTCAACATCCCCCGCATGAGGTCGTGAGTTTAATAAGCTAAGTCAAGCCCAACGTTTTTATGCCCAACGTTTATATTTGTCTGCGTTTTTTATCAGCAGCTATACACGATGCAAGCTCGCCTATTGTGCCTCATGTGATTTCTTTTCTTTTCTTTTTTTTTTCTTTGTTATTACTGGCATTGTTCTTGCGCCATTCTTCCATTTTTATATAAGCTTATGTTTTTTCGCCACAGGCATCGCACGTTAATTTATTTGTCTACCTCCAGCTTCCGTTAATTTTTCTCCCAAGAGCATTTATACTCTAAGAAGCTTTGCACTCTCGCTCTTTCGCCTTTTAATCGTTGACACTTTTACCGCTTATAGTCACTCTCACTGAAAAAATCTCAAATGCAAATGACTCAGATATTAAAGAAGACCCAGTTGCATGGATTTATATTTGTTGACGCCGCGATAAATGTGAAGCGAAGCGAAGTGAAGACACAAACGAGGGTCATATTTCAGACCATATTTCCCGCCAGTCTACCTACAATTTGAAGGCCTTTTTTCATATCGGCTGCTTTCAAACTAAATGAGGTTAAAAGAGGGGGAAATAACACCCACCCACCCCAATAACGTCTTTTGTTGCGCACAAAAATGTTCCAATATGCCGTACACGATAGGTTATTCATTTCAATACGTAACCCAACACTTGCGTAGCGCGATCAAAACATATCAAACAGACATGAGCGATTATTTGAACAAATAAGGAATAGAAGTCTGTGAAATTTGCTGCAAATTCTTTTACGTCTGTCTAACACCAAAGATATCAGATTACTCCAACATAACAAAGCAAAACAAAACATTTATAGCCTAAAATGATTTCCTAACAATAACCATACCGGAAGTCACGCATTCTCTTCGGAACATGAATAGTACGTCTGGTGCACACAATATGATAAAATTCAAAAAGCTAAAGTGAAACTATACATCCTACCAAGCTGCTCCTAACATTGCCATCCTTCACAAAACGTTTTGCTTGTTTCTGATTTGACGTGGCTCGCAATTCATCGCGCCATTTCAGACAAGCCATTAAAATAAACTAAATCGAACCAGTTGACAGTTATTATTCATTGCATAGATGCTTAAAGGCCAATTTAATGGATCTTATAGCGAATTCAATCTTAGTGATGAGATCTTTGGTGTAATTATGTCTTTGCTTTGTTTTCCATTTATGTCAATTCGAAGTAGCATCAGTGCTTTACATGTGTATGCTTTATGTCCATATCTCTCATTTGCAAGACAAGCCATTCCTTTGGGGATCAACACTCTGGATACTTCCCTTGACGGTGTCCGCCATTTTACACAGAGCGCATTTGTCTGGCTTCAAAACACACAACTGGAACTTTGTTTTACATATTTAACTATTGATTGCATGTTTTCCTCTGGTACTTGATTGCCCTATCTCAGGGGTTGTGAGCCTGCAGTTTCCTGGGAGAATACGTTCCCTTACTTTTTCCCACTGGGTTTTTTTAGGGTTTTCGTATCAGGCGGGCGAGCGTTAAATCAGTACCAGCCCCATAACAGGGTCCACACATGCAAATACTCTTCATAAAACATATCTGCCTTCCAGTTCCAAGCCTTAGATTTCTTTTACCTGGAACACTTTCGGCCTTCCTACAAAATAATTCCTCATTTTTCAACCTCGTACCGAAAGTCGTGTGTGGATGCTGGTCATGGGATGTAGTATTGTACTAAGGTGTATTTCAAGAAATTTAATGTCAAAATATATTGGTAATTTATTGTTCCGGCACTGTCCTACAAGTACCAAGTACCAAGGCTATATACCACCGGATCACACTTGCATGGAAATGAATGGGACATAATCACTGCAGATGTTTCTTTATCAAACAGAACTTTGAACTCACAGGCGAGGTTTCTGCCTGTACCATAGACTCAACAAACAAAGCTTAGACTTTGATAACAGACATTGTTTCAGAATACAGGTATATGTTATGAGAGTGGTAACTGTGCGCAAGGAATCCTGCTGAGGCTACTAACAGTTTGCTGCTTCGCATCATCCTGGGTGGGGTAACAGTTTGCTACTCCGAATCAAACAGCTCTCTTAGCAGCCTCAGTGTGGGAGGATTCTGTTCCAGAATTATGGGGAGAAGCGTTGCTGGCGACAACCCTTCAGTCCCACACTGAAGCGATGCCTGGGTTGCCTTAGCTTGGGTGATAAACGGTGGTGACGTCCACTTCCCCTCGCTAAGCGGCCTTCTAGGAGCTTGGCATAGGTACACGCTGCTCAGAGTAGCTGTGCTCCATGACACCCATCTCATGGTTTATATGCCACTCGCTGACCGGCTAGCCCCATTGACTGGCCTCGCACGCGGCAGGCAGCACTTGGGTCCTGGACAACGCCTATCCCCCTACCTTCTCCCACAAAATATGTGCCTTTCAATTGTGCGTTGACATTAATGGCTGTTTCTGCCCAAGCATAAACTGGAGTTAATGTTTAGCTCAATTGAACCTAAAAGCTCCCTGCTGTTTGCCAGTGTTTTTCCCTGTAATTGACCTTTTGTACTTTGCATCGCAAACACGTACTTTTACCCGCCCCCTATTCTTAACAGCCAATTACATTTCAAGCCTGCACGTGCTCATAGATTATCCGCCAATCAGCTTCACGTAAACTCGCCGTGTTTACGTTCATGTACATCGGTGGCGCTCGATCTCCCCATTCAGCTCAGTTTCACTGCTAAAGTCAAACGTTTATTTCCCCACCCACCCACCACAGTATTTATAGTTATTGTTACCACTCTCTGCTTTCGTACTTCTAGGTAGGCCATTCTCGTCTATCCGCTTATAACATTTATTGTTTGTTTCAAAAAACAAAAATTATAGTAGACATGTAATCTGTTATGTGGTTTTAGTTTTAATAAATGGTTTGGGGGAGAAGCGTTGCTGGCGACAACCCTTCAGTCCCACACTGAAGCGATGCCTGGGTTGCCTTAGCTTGGGTGATAAACGGTGGTGACGTCCACTTCCCCTCGCTAAGCGGCCTTCTAGGAGCTTGGCATAGGTACACGCTGCTCAGAGTAGCTGTGCTCCATGACACCCATCTCATGGTTTATATGCCACTCGCTGACCGGCTAGCCCCATTGACTGGCCTCGCACGCGGCAGGCAGCACTTGGGTCCTGGACAATGCCTATCCCCCTACCTTCTCCCACAAAATATGTGCCTTTCAATTGTGCGTTGACATTAAGTGAAATGATTGAAACTGGATTTTGCTAATAAAATAATTTAAATAACCAACAAGCCTGCCCCCCATGACTCACCAAAGGAAGATACATTATATGCACTTTGTGACACTCTGAGCTCCACTGGGCTTGTGACATTCTTAAGGATGGACACTGCATGTTCATGGGTGACTCTCTCTAAACTTTGGCCATTCACAGCCAAAATTCGGTCACCTACAAGAGCAAACAGCAAACAAATCAAATAAAAAATGCTAATGGCATAAAACATAGTTGAGACACTGAAAAAAAAAAACAACTGTTACTTAACATTAAATTCACTTACTTTCATAGTTCAATCTATTACAAATATACCTGTACATCAAAAACGTCCCCACCCTCTCCACTCCCCTATTCAGTGTTGCATTGCTGGTCAAGTAGTCTGTGGGGAACAAAATGCAACATTGATTGGAGTGGGTAGGGGGAGGATGGGGCTCTAATTGTCCATGGCACCAAAAAATGCACTTAAAATGTCTCGACACTTTTGTCACCGATTGTAGCAGTCCAAGTAAAACATTTATAAAAAAATGTGACCCTCCATACGAAAACACGTCTTATCGAACATTGTAATTTAGTGAAACCGGGTTTCAAAAGGGTTTCCAAAGGGTTTCCAAAGGGTTTCGAACAGGTTTCCAAAGGGTTTCCAAAGGGTTTCCAAAGGGTTTCGAATGGGTTTCCAATCCGGGTTTTAATAGTTATTTAATATGTGGTGCTACATCTATTATAAGATAGTATACATGTATAAAGCTCGTCCTCCTCAATTTTATTAGCATTGTCAAACAAAAATAAAGTACAGTTGAATTCCGATCACTGAAACCCTCGGTAATTCGAACCTCATGCTGACTCAAACCAAAATTGATTTCTCCTGGTTTTGCTTTATATATTTACTGTAATTTTACCCTGGTAACTCATCTGTCAAAGTAAAAACATACACTCAGATATCATCACATTGTCCTTTGTCCTGCCATAGTGTTCTTTTAATGTGCTTTGCTTTGTTTTGTTCTGTTCATTTATGCTATGTTTGTTTACAAAATCATTCTAGTTTAACTCATTCTTGGTCAGTAAACCTGATTAAACGAAGGGCGTTTGATAAGTCATAAAGCATGTACACAAACACCATACAGTATTGCCTAATTTCCGGTCATCTCTTCACAACTCCCGATAACTTGGAAGTTCGAGTTATCAGGATTCAACTGTAATGAGAAAGGTATGTAGAAGTGCCACCTTACCCTCGTTTGTTTGCTATAATAAAATTACCCTTTTTATACACTGATTGATCTGTTATTCAGCATACTCATTAACCTTATCACTTCCAGAACCAATTATTGAGACATGTAATATGCATGGTTCTAACTTTTCATTCTGTGGACAAAATCCTATGGTGTGACACACATCTGAAAAATAATGACTTTACATGTACATAGTAAAGGCAACACTATTTTGAGTGCCATGAAAATAATAACAATCTTACCAGCTTTAAGTCTGCCATCTCTCCAGGCAGCCCCTCCTTCAGTAACAGACTTGACATAAATTCCGAGGTCTAGTCGCTTGGAATTCTCCCCTCCAAGTACAGTGATGCCTTTAACAATAAAAACAGATTTCAGAAATAGCATAAACAACGTTTTCATGGCAAGTAAAATTTAATAATCAGAAAATGTCCCAACACTTGAAAATAAGCCTTGAGCCTTTTGGAGGTACTTGTCTCGAGAAAAGAATTTGCATCTTACATGGTTGGACAATAATAAGATTACGGGGAGCTAGCTTGCCCCTAGACCATCTATTAGTCGACAAACCAGCTATGCAGTGTAAGTGGTGCTGCAAATGCTTACATACATGTACAATAAGTAAGTATGTACATGTAAGCATGCGAGTTAGCTTGTCCCCAGACCTTCTATTAGTCGACAAACCAGCTATGCAGTATAAGTGCAATGTAACGTAATGTAATGTAAAACCTTTATTTAAACATGATGAGTGATTAAAGCTGTACACCTTGTGGGGTCATGTATAACCGAACTATGAAAGTATAACAAAAAGAGAAAAATATGTAACTATGTGTTAAAAGTTTTACCTAGCTATAGGTACAGCAAATGCTTACATGTACAATAAGTAAGCAAGTACATGTAAGCCAATGATTACATGTACAATTTTAAACTCAGTAGGTGTCTTCAAAATAACTTACAACAATTCATGGTTATGAATATTTTTGTTATGTCTGGATAATTTCTTTGAGCCTCAAATTGTACTATTAAGAAAGTATCCTTTCATGAAAAAACACAATGTTATTAACGCAAGCACTTTCAATTTCTATGAAATCTTCCAAATATTCTTCAACATGACAGCAGGATTTGTAATGGCTATAAAACCATTCCGAGGTTCAATTTTTTATTCTTTAATTGGAAACACATGTAGCAAGAAACAAAAATGTTCTGCTCATTCAGGAAATTAAAGTGATTAGCTTAATAACATTAATTAAGCGAATCAATTACTGTCAAGAAACAGCACTGCCGAAATAATTTTTTTTTTTATTATTATAACATTTAAGACTCTAGGGAAAGAAACTTCAGTTGATGATGATCATCAACAAAATCCAGCAACTTCCCAAGCACAGACAATATTGTGAGAACTTCTATGTAAAGATTTTATGCTTACATTCAAAACAACCATATACCGGTACAGCTATTTCAATTAACGTTGTCGGACCATAAAGCTCAAAGCCAAGACCGCAAGGTAGTATGAGTAGTTGAGAATAGCTATACCACCTTACTACCATACTACCTTGTGGTCTTGGCTTTAAGCTTTCATCCGACAACGTTAATTGAAATAGCTGTATACCCAAAGAAAGGATACGAAGACTAAATTATATTACAGGTTTAGGACTGTTTTTCTCACCAACAAAATCCAGCAACTACCCAAGTACAGACAATATTGTGAGAACTTATGTGTGAAGATTTAATACTTAAACATTCAAAACAACCATATATACCCAAAGAAAGGATATGAAGACTAAATTATAATTATTACAGGTTTAGGACTGTTTTTCTTTACAGTTTTAGGACTGTTTTTCTCACCTAACAGTTTCCCTGGCTCTTTTGTGAAGTTGATTACCCGAATTTCACGGTCAGGAGAAGCAAAGACGTCAGAGCTCTTACTTTCGTCTGGAGAGAGAAAAAAAAATATTGAGTTCAAATAAAGCATTATTACACTCAAGATAACTCTATCTGCCATTAATCTTCACAACACAGCCAAACATTTTAGCAAACTAGATGATAATCTTTACATGTCATCAGAAAATCTCTCGCATCAAAGTTTCTCTCTTGAGAATATAATATTTCTGTAGAAAATGCATTAATTATCTTTCTGATCTAGTAAAAATGCTGTTGTGATGGACAGATATAAGGCATGAAATCTCCAGTATGCATCTTCTACAACTTGACAATGTACCTTAAACAGGAATAGTGACAGACCATAAGAAAACCAGGATGTTTTGAGATGTCCTGCATAAATTATTAATCTATTCACAGAAACAAAAGCAGACAATACAGTTGATGTGAACTGTTTGATCTGCCATTATTTGAGCTAAACAAGGTGTTTGTGAGCTACGTTAACGGAAAACCTTCGTAGAAAGACCCTCCAAAAAAGAAAAACCTGCCACATCATGATGTAAATTAGCTATAAATGTACAGCTGAGTTCTTATGTCATTGTAAACACATAAACCTGATGTCAATATTCTTGCCAGTTTGAATACGATTAAAAATGAAAAAGCTACACCTGCCTCACAAAGTTGTTCATTGTCACTAACTCAGAAACATATTAAATGTAAACTCAACAGCTAGAGAATACTTTTTCTTTTTTCAAAAGCATTCTTTGCTTCAATCTTAAGTTCACCACACAAAATCCTTATTTTTTTTATATACATAGAAGATTTGACAAAAGCTTATACAAGTAATCTATTCCCAGTGTGATACATAACAGAATTATATACACAAGTTTGAGACTGTCTACTGCATACAGATACCTTTATTTGCTTTTACTTCATTGTTATGGGAAATGACATTCAACTGAATATGAATAAATTTGCAATTTAGTGTTGCCAGCATATTGTAACAATTTAATAAGAACTTTTACATATCAGGTGTTACCTAAAAATATTTCTTGAAAACATAATATTCAACTGATCTTTTAAAACAACTTACACTTGTCTAAAAATATAAAAATTTTGTCCTGTTATAATTGCAATAAAAACTGGCATGGAAGTAAAAAATTAAAACATTTGTATTGCACTACTGAAAAAATAACACAGAAAACAGTCATTCTAGCTTTCAGCATTAATTTTGTAGTCCCTAGCTGCTTAATTCAAAAATCACTAAGACTACATACTGTATGTATTTAAGATAAAATTCACTCACAAGAACTTCATAGTGTGAAAATCCTATTGCCTCATTTGTAAGACTTAGTGAAAAACAACCAACAAGATATAGGTTGTAAACTCTCCCACAACTTTAATTTTAACAGCAAAAAGAAAATACTGGTTGATTAATTTGAAAAATTAACAAGCGCATGTTGACTGTGCAGAAATATCAATCTTACACACTGTATATATATACACAGTTAAAATTATAATATTCTTTATTGCAAAGCTCAAATTTCATAATAATAAATTATAATTTTTGTACACAAATGAAGATCATTATTGTTGCTGGACTGTAGTTTTTTAAAAGGAGGAATAAAAATATATTTCATCAGCCGGTTTATTTATTTCAAATTTCAACCTAGATGAATTGAAAAAAAGCTGTTCTATCAAGAAATTTTATATCTGTCAGTACTAAGTATTTGAGATAACACGGTAGTAAAAACAGTAGTAAAAATGTGCTGACCTTGATTACTTCAACCAAAGATGTTGAACACTATTAATAATACAGCTTGCACTTCATTTTAGGCTTTTCATTTAAGCCTATGGTTAGGGGAACTAAAATACACCCCCCAGCAAATAAATAAATAAGTAAATAAATTAATAAAAAGGTTTATTTGTATAATGTACAGAAGACTAATATTCTCACAAAATTCCTCAGTGTTCAAGTTCAACTTTTGCCTGTAACCGGTGTTAAATATAAGCTGTTGTGAGTGTGAACTATTTTTAGAGCATGTTAATTTGCTAGCCACTTCCCTCTCCCTAGAATAAACAATCTGAATTGAATGCCATAACAAAATATTGGTTGTCACTATTATAATGGCAAATTAAAATAGAATAATGCTGATCAGCTTTAAGGCCTGCACAAATCACCACTTAAGCAGCTCTTACACCGAGATCTTTCGTGAAGACTTCTTGAATACCTCACTTTCTCTGACATTAAGCAGTGAAAAGACTGGTGAAGGGGACTAGGAAATGTTTTGCTAACAGATTGAAGGGAAAATTAGAGTTATATTAAAGGTGATGCATGAAAATGGACAAGAAAACAAACAAGACATTCAGCTTTGTCAATAGTAGATGTCAACTGGCTATTGTGTAGTTCCAGAAAAAATCCATACCCACCCCATGGAAGGTCATTGGAAATTCCTATGGGGAGGGGGGGTCTTAACAGCCAACATTTTAGAAGCAAAGTATGAAGCTAAACTGGAATTTCCTGGGGCGACGGGGGCGGGGGGGGGGGGGGGGTGCTAAACAAAAAACCTTCCGTGGGGGGGGGGGGGGGGTAAGGAAATCTTCTGGAACTGCACATTACAGCTGCAAGCTGCGGTGAAGATGACGGGCAACTCAAGGGTTGAAAATAACTTAAAAGACAACAGTCAAGGGAGGTTATATATTGAGCTTAATGCATGACCACCAACAGTTCTGAAGATCAGTAAAATAAACATTACTATCATAGTAATGTTGTTTATTTACTGATCTTCAATGGTTTAGTTTACTTTCTAAAAACAACATTTCACATATTTTAATTCTCTTTCTAACAAAAAGATAATATTTGGACATTTCAATAATAATAACATAGTAATATAAAATACTAAGGTCAAATTGCCTCAAAAGCCCTCTAAAAAGGTTGATCCCCTTGCAATTGGCTGCTGCAGAGGGGATGATATGGGGGTTTAGTCTGAAGAAAGCAGTAAATATTGAAAAAATAAAAAAATTAATGTAGGTGGCAAATAAATAACATGGACAAACAATATTGCAGTCAAAATAATAACAATAAAAGTGTAAAACATCTTGAGTATTATTTTGTCATGATTGTATAACTTTATTTCCAACTAAAGAACCACTAGAAAAATTTATATAAAATAAAAATTATCTAGCTGAAGATGACCATGACTATTAAACAGTTAAACAGCAGTGCAACATGAAAAAAAGAGTTATTGAAAAATCAAAACAAAATATTTGAATATTTTAATAAATCTTAAAAGCTACAGCTTCATTAAAATGACATGTCTGGTTGAAAAAATCCTTTCTTCACAAAATACTAATAACAAAAACTCAATGCAGTCAAATTTCTTGCCAATGGATTTTTAATATTGTGGGAACTTTTCAAAACGAAAATTGATTTTTAATGAAACATTTGCTTCAAAATGTGAAATGTCTCTAGCTTATAAATTTTTAAAGGAAGTGATAAATTACTGGAGGAAAATGAAAATGAATCAAAATTTTGCTTCAGTAAGAATAAATGTTTCATATAAAAAGCATTGAAATTCAGAACTGTGTTGAAGAAGGGGCCAAGGGAATATGACAGACAGAAGAGTAATGTCAACACATGCAAATGACAGAATATTCAATAACCCTTACCTTCTGCTGTCAGTTGCAAATCTCTGCTTCTCGCTTGTTCCAGCTTTTGCGAGTTTAAAGTTGAGTCTAGACATTCGAAAAATAAATGAAACTTCATCAGAAATGATAGCCTTCAGCGAAGGACTGTAACAGAACGCTAAAAGGGAGGTTTAACAAGGAAGATTTCAAAACATTATTACAAATGGGATGGTTTTTGGACACAGGAAATGGACTTCATACAGCTTGTGAAGACAGCAGGTGTTGTCTTGTTGAATTTTTAATTAAAAAACATCTGATCAAAGCACAAAATACTCTAACTGGCTTTAAAGAAAACATTGAAAAAACGTTAAGAGAATTTGAACAGTCATCAACACAATCCAAAGAAACTCAGAGAAAAAACACAATTCCTCACAATGCTTTGAGCCAATTAAAAATAAAACATAAGAAATGATATTTGAATAAAGGTGCAAAAACAAATTCAAAGAAGACCCTCTGTACTAGGACAAAATATATATAAAAAAATAGAACTATGTTTTGATCTTCTCCCACAATGTTAAGCACAAATGTTGAAGTACATGTATTTATAATTATTGCATGACACCCCCATTATTTATATTTTATAAATTTGGAAACCAAGTGAAAAAATAAGAAATGGCCTGTAAATTATTCAATTTATCTTTATTATAAAGTTACACACACAGCATGACAGAAAATGGACCACAAATGAAATATTTGAAAGCCTCCAAAATATGCTATTAAATAAAGACCTTTCACCCAACAAAATTTAAATTCCCGTTGTTGTGAGGTTTGGACTAATAATTCTTGATTCTTGTTCAGATGAAAAAGAATATTCATTGTTATATTTAAATGTGAACTAAAAATGAATACAAACTGAACCAACAAGAAAAGAACTTCATTGTGAATGCGAAGAAAAGCAACAAATATCCTGTGATAAGAATCAAATTTAGATGGCATTTAAATTTCCTGCTTAGCTCAATGAATATTTACCTCTGTGTTTTAAACATATTTTTCTCTCTTGAACAGGTTTAAAGCGGACCACTTTTCTGCGGTGAGTGATCATTGTTGACCAGATTTAATTTTAGCAAGTCTTCTACTCTAAAAGAAGGTGTCAACAAGATTTTAACAGATGTGATTACAACACTCCCTACATGTCATCATATGATAAAAGTTAATTGCATTCATGTCATTGAGTTTAAATGAGTTTGATTTCATTGAAATTCTACTTGAAAAGAAGAAAAAATAAACAATCAAGAGCTGAAATTGAATGCATTTGGAAAAATCTTTATTTATAATGAAATATTGCTGACTGTATTACAACTCTAGAAGCAGGAAAAATACTTTGTGCAAGAAGAAATATTAGTAAATTCCATTGACCATAAGTACTTTTTAAGCAAAAATTACCATTGCTTTTGTTGTGTACCTTTTATAGTTTTTAATACAGTAACAGCTTTTTGATAGTTCTATCAAATTCAGCATTTTTATGATGTCAACTTGAGTTTTTCAATTTCTAATCTTAAATTGTAAATTCTCAGTCATGTGTGAAAATTAAAATATTAAAAAAAAATATATATATATATTAATTCCACTTTTTTATTCTTTAGTTTGTTACACATTACACAAAAAGCTATTAATCATGATTTTACTAAAAGTATTATGGAATTCAAAACATACTAATTCCAAAAAATTCTCAATGAATGTCCATTTCAAAAATAGATACCAGTATGTCAAAAAAATTCTCAACACAAGTCCAAAACATATAGAAAATAAAAATTAATATTCACATTTAACTTGTAATGATTTCTCTTCTCCTCAGTGGCCTTATGTATTAAATCTACTCCCGTCCAGAAAGGATTGGATTTAAACACAAAAAACATCCCTGACTATTTTCTCTCAAGTCTCTTTAATAAAATGAATTGCTTTTGATCCCGGGGTTGGGATCAGGTAGTTAAGGAGGTGAATTTTCTGTTGAAAAAAATCTGACCCAGGGGGGCTTTGATCTTCAAAAAAGATCCCACCCCAGGGAAAATATTCAACTTGGCTACAGCTATTAATCCCCTTGGTTATCCTGGGGGTTAACCCTGGGGGAAAACTGACAACATGTGCATAAGTCCTGGAATCCTGTATGTGGCACCTAGGTAAGTGTTGAGGATACAAGCCCACCCAAAAATAAGCCTGACAAAAAGGGACATTGGGTAAATATAAGCCCAGGGCTTATTTTTGAAGGTTTATGGTATCTGTGGCAAATTGACTGACAAGGATTACAAGGTTACAAGGATCTGCTTTAGAATTAGCCTTACGGAAAAATATCATTATTTGCTGGCACACATCATACACCAGGATGAAGACCACATGTATTTAGAATGTGAGAGTAAATTGCATTGCCCAGAAACACAATCACAAGAGGAAATAACATAGATAGGGTTGACAAAAGAACCATGGACAAAGACTGTCACACCGATAACACCAGGAGGTCCCGTACTGTAGCCTCCTGGGAAAGGCAAGGGGAGAGGATAACAAGGCTTAAATTAGGCTTAATCTAAGTCTGATGCTTAGCTAAAAAGATGTTATCTTTTAGGAATGTTTCCCATAAAATGAACAAAAACGTTGAAGAGCATAGTTGATGAATTTACCCCCGAGTGTCAGTATCCATAGGACAGCTACATGTATAAGCAATTCTGGTCTAATAGAAAAGGGCATGAAGGAGACTAAATGCCATGGTATCACTCACATACAATGAGTTTCTAAAATTATTATTTTCTTTCAGTACAATGAAGACTACAAGAAAGACATGTCCAAGCAGTGAGAAAAGTGAGCTTTTAAAGAGAGATCGAGACAGACGATGGTATGAAGAAGACTGTACATGTATATGCCATGGTTTCACTCTTTTTTAGAGGGTCATGCATGGTGCTGGTTGTGCGATGCAGACTGAGGTCTGGACTCAGTACATAAATATTTTGTTTCAATGCAATAAGGACCCCAACAAAGATATTTCCAAGCAGCAAGGAAAATGAGTAGACCTATAAAGAGTGACAGACAAGAGACAACAACAAAGGCAACAGACTCCAAATAGTTTTTAATGTGTGACAAAGATAGCATGATATGCAGAACAAGGAACTTTCATTAATTTTAAGGATGGATACCATGCATAAAAAGAAAATAGCCTTGATGGAGAGACATTGTCATGCATGTCACTATGGACGGTTAATAATATAAAATCACCATGAGACTAAAAAGCATGCAAAGAACACAAACAAGTATAATTTTAGTAAGAAGAGAGATTGTGTTACATAATTTACACTTGAATGTGAAGCCATAAACAAGGTACCGTACATGTGAAATTAGAAGACAAGTACACATGGGAAGTGGGAAGTAAGCCTTTTCTTGTCAAATCCATTCAGCACAAGATCAAATATATTACCATTAAGCCAACATTTCAAATAGCATCACAGTGAGCGAAAGTTAAGTTAATAGAAACAATGCATAAATGATATTAAATGAAAGAATAAGAAATTATGAATTTAATGAAAGAAAGAATAAGAGTAGGTTACAAACTTTAAGTCCCTATTAAAGAAAATTTAAAAAAACTATGCTAATTCTATCAATGACATGCCCTTTATGCTCATTATAAAGCTATTTCCTCATAAATAACAGAATGTGGAGAATAACTTTTCAAGCTGTGTTTTGGAGAGAATGAAACAGCCCTTTTCAGATTTGACTTCCTTGGTGACTTTTCTTGGCTATTTAGTACATTAAAAGTTGAAGCCCTGTTAAGAAAGAAAGGTTTACGACAAAGCTTGTTTTCCAACTTAAACTGACCAATCACATAAGGCATATCAACATCCCGCTCATCATCCACATCTTGTGACAGTTGCCGTGGTGATGTATCAGACAGCTCCCGCGGTGAAATGCTGTTAGGCATTTGATACATTGAACTGCCTTCCGATTCACTGCTGGCAGAGTACCGTCTGCTGTTATTCTCATAATCTGTTGAAAGATGTCGCAAAACGTCACTGGGCAACTGGTTGCTTTCTGAGCTTCTCTGTCTCTGGGTTTTTTGAACATGAGAGGCTGTTGGCTGCACAGAGGGTTCACTGGACCTCCTGTAAGGTGACTGCCGATAAGCTGGTTCAGCTGGGCCATTCTCTTCTCTGTGCTGTGGCTCATCTAAGAGTAAAAGATACAATAAACACTCAAACAAAGCATGGAAGCAAATCATTGGGCAAGTTGAGAAGCAGAGGAAACAGTCATTAATCCTCGAGAGAAATGAAGAACAAATTAAAGTGAATGTAATGCACACTATGAATGAAAATCACCACTTATTGACAGTTCTACTACAAAATGGAGAATTTTATATGAATATTTTTTATCTTTGGCACTCTTGGGAGTGATGGGATTAAGTACAAAGTATGACCATGTAATACCTACCAGCAACACTCTGAGACATTTCTTGATCAAGGATAGCCATCTTTGTCTTCATCTTCATCTGAAATCTGTGAAATGCTTGACTCATCTGGAGAAGATACCTGGCCCTTAAACAAAAAATACAAGTTTCAACATCACAAACTGCACATAAGTTCAAGTTTTACTCAGTCCACATGCAGGTCCCATAGGTGGTGCATTACTTCAGTTTTCAGAGCATGAAAAACTAGGAGTAATAAAATTATACAACTTCCCCTGGATGGGATGCTAATCCACTTCAGGGTCATCCTCAGCCAGCATTTCCTGAAGTTTCCAAATAATGGTTAATTTTGGCACACAGAGAGAATGCGTGACAAAGTTTTTTTGTCAAGGCAACAAACTGATGCTAGAGAACCAGACACAAACTACTAACCACTAAATACAAGATGACAGAGTGTAAATTATGCCCAAGAAATAACAAGGAATAAAAGCTTTCGTTTGAATGGTCACACCAAAGAGATTTCCTCCATGAATCATCATCATTATAGAACCACTTTGTACAATAATTGTTTATAATAAACAGCACCACATGAAAGTCCTGCTCAGTACAATGTACATGTAGCTTTCAATTGAATAGTAACACTCTAAGATTTTATCCATGAATGATCAGTTGGAACCATGTTACTCAAGGTTAAACAGGGTTAAACAGGGTTATACTGTACAGACCATGACATACCATCCTGGAAAAAAAGATATAGATCTGAACTATATTTTTTTCTAAAAAAAACAATACCCTCTGGTATGCTGTCACCTTTCTGTGAATAAGCAGCATTGGAGAAACTTACTTTTTGTAATGGTTTGTATAAAATGTCATCTTTGGTATATCAGAATTTCCCCTTGGTTCTACGAAAAACTTCTTTTTCTGTCAAAACAAGAGTGACAAAATAAACAACTTACAATTAATAATAATAATAATAATAATAATAATAATAATGTAATTAGTTAACTTATAAATTTAATATTTTCAGCTGTACATTACAATATTTAAGAAAATATAACTACTTACCAACTTTTAATATTGCTTAAAAATACTAAAAATTAATACATCTCTAGTACAAGTTCTTGTTAAAATTAACAACAATGCTTATGATAATTATGCACTAATAAAATTATATAATTATAGAAAAAATAATTAGCCACATAAACACCTTCTGAAACAAATGTATTTTAAGAGACTTTTTAAAACTAATTTTACAGAATGGAGATATTTCTAATAAAAAGGGGAAGATTGTTCCATAATTTGGCGGCAGCCATATAAAAAGATTGGTCACCTAGCTAGCGTAGTAAAAGACTTGCATGTTGGAAAGTTCAGAAGTACACAAATATTTGATCTTAAACTATATCTACCACTAGTGTCTTTAACAGATATAAGTCTGGGATAGCCTTAAACATTAGGAATATAAGTTAAATAGCACAGCAAACACCCTAATGCAATAATTTTAGCAAGCAATTATTTTATTTGTCATGAGTAACAACTTTTAAAGATGAGCAAACAGTTGTACCTTGAATGACAGCTTCTTTGTCATTGGCCAAGAATGTTTGTGGGTGGGAAATTTCAAATGTCCACGGGCCTAGAATGAAATAAAAGAAAAAAACACAAGCAATAATTCATTTTGACACAATGGGAAAGAAATGTTATTAATTGAAAACGGTTCTTAGAAAGGGGCTTTTTTGCATGACATGAAATGACATGTGCTGTGGATTTTATGTGTTAATAATGATAGATTTGATTTGATTTTTTGCCTAAAAGGAAAATTTCTTAGTCAGAATTTTGTCATTTTAGTAATGTCCATGTCCACCTTTTATGTACTGGCTAGGAAATTAATTACTTTCTGGAAAAAATAAATATGGATTGACATTAAACACACAAAATCTGCACCACATGCAACAGACAATTGGCCAAATTATATTATACTGAAATATAATTATTTATTTTTCCACTGGACCCTTATGACTTACTTCATAAACAGTGACTCCACGGACACAAATTCCAATCCATACAGTCTCTCTGTCTCTCTTCTTGGACTGCAGTTTAAAAAATAATGAAAAAATAATTTGTAGCTTAGTAGGGAAACCATGACAGGCCCACAACAATCTGTAACTGCATGTCCCCCACTCCACCCCCAAAGAAAGGTTGTAAGTCCCTCCCTGGAGACTACATTTCCTGCTCTTTTCAAACAGTGTGTGGATTCCTTTAATTAACATCCCCTACTAGTTTTAGTGTGAGAAGGTATAGAAGACAAGGCCAACAGTGTAACATCCCTACCCAACAACGCGATAATCTGAAATGAGACAAGATGTTTATATTTCAGCACGATCTTACGACCAGTTAAATGTACTAGTTAAAGACGCTGGTTGCTGGTCCAGCTGGGATTTGAACCCACCACCTCCCACTCTGCGGAATGGTGCATGCTCTTCCAACTGAGCTAACAAGGCGGCAGTCTATAGTCTCTGTAGATCGAGGAATACATTAGTTTTCGAAATCCAATTCCTCACCTTTCCTGATGATGCTGCCGCCTGCCCTTGTACTTTGTAAAAATGTATTCCATATTCTGGAAGATTTTGAGCTTCCTTTATGAACTCCAACTCTGCTTGTTCATCTGACAGACCATGGAAAGTTTTGTGGAAGTGTGGTAGTTGCTGTGAGGCATGATCAACTGAAACCTTGTCTATTATCTGTAACAAAATTAATAACAGTGTGATAATTGAATTTGAAAAGTCAAACCTCAACACAATTTCAAGGGAGTCAAGCCTCCTGCCACGACGCCCTTTTAAATCTTCTACTGAAAACATTTATTACTACCTCTGTGTTAGTCATCACAGGGCTTGAAATTAAAAGAAATTCTCAATCACAATTTGCGAGTAATTCATAAAATGTAGTCGCAAGTTCGAAAATTTTAGTTGCAAAAAAAGAAAAAACTAACTACTACTACCGTGACCGGAAATGACAAATAAATTTCTGAGAAAGTCTGATAAAGTGCGCCGTGATACACTTCTTGGAAACCGCGTTAATGGAGCATGAAATTGACGATTAAGTCACACAACATTCAACGTGAATTTCGCAGGATTTTTCAGATAAAATTACAACTACCAGTAACAAGTAACAAGACTGTTGAATATAATTCCTTTATAAGGTAGGCCGTAAAACAGTTGCAAATCGCGACTAATAGCAAATACGCAAATACGCCCGATACAGGTGCAATTTCGAGCCCTGCATCAGGTTGCCTGTAGCATTTTGCTGGACAAAAAGTGCAGCAGCTGTTACAAACCACCAAAAGACATACTGGATAGTTTTACCCTATTTTTGGCCATGAGGAGAATGAAATTGAGGAAACTTGGCTGTGAAAGGGTTAATAATTTTATAGGCAAACAAAGAACCTCTTTTGTAGCAACTGACCTTTGGAAAGATCTCCCATCTGACCTAAAGGATCTAAAATAATGTATTCCTCTTCTCGAAAAATTTAAAACGTTATCTACTGTTTTTCTAACATCATATTGTTAAATTATTTCACTGTAAATTTTTTCACTTGTTTTAAATCTTTTACCTGCTGTAAATGTTTAACAAACTACGGCTGGGGGCTAACTAGGAAACTCACCCGTTAATTTAGCTCCCAGGCTCAAAATTATATTAACGATTTAAATTATCAGTACTTAGTTAATAAAATGTGCGTAGGTATTTTTAAAATATAGTTGTAAAAAAATAATGAGTAAAAGTATTATTCTATTCTATTCTATTAATAATTTACAAATCAATAACTGTTAACTTAATAACAGAGGTTAGACATCAAAATACACCTAATGCAAATATGGCCGCCAGGCAATTTTTTGTTTGGCCAAGTTTTCAGAGAAATTAATGATATCACGTAAACAAGTGCTGCTGAGTGTATCATCGTGCAAAGTTTGAGTGGTTTTGGTTTAGCGGTTGCAAAGTTATGGCGCACTAAAATTTTAAGCATTTGTATGAGAAAAGACATTCTATCCTCACTAGCCTCGCTTTCATGTTTTTCCCAAAATTTGATTGCCTATCACTTCTCCTAAAATAAGAATATGGCCTTGAAAATGCACACAATGACTTATTTTGACCTGATCTTTATCATTATTCAATTGCTTTTCTTTTCTTGAGACCCTCTACAAACAAAAAATTGTTGGACAGCCATATTTGCATTCGTTGTATAGGAAAACTAAGAAAAAGACAAGAAGTTTAACATTTACCCTGCTTGCAATGTAATGTTTTGGAAGAAAATACTCATTGCCAAGAGCTTCATTGTAGTCCCCTGTTTCTGCTTGCAGTGCAAGTCCACCAAGAATAAACGAGGCTTCCTCATGACTGTACAGCTGACCATTTAAGATATCCTGCCGCAACTGTAGATAAAACTGATGGACTGTCGTTTGATAGCTGCATCAAAAAATAAACCCATAAGATGAGATAATAAAAAAAATGTCATTAACATTTTTCAAATATCCCAAAACCTTTTCAGGCCTCAATTATTATATAATGTTATGTGCAGAATGTTAACTACGTCCATTATCAAAAGTTTAACTTACTCTTAAGATCTGTCTGACTTATTCAGCATTCAAAATGATGGCATATCATTACTAATTCTTGCTCATGAATGTTAATCAATCTAGGTTATAAAGTAGTACTTACCTCAAGAAAGCAATGTTTTCAACATAAAACTTGACTCTGAAGTTTAAAATGAACTTTTCTGTGGGTGCTGCAGGAACTTTCCCCTTAAAAGAATGGCCAGAAAAAAAGTATTAAATAATTGTCAGATGAGTTTAGTCTTTGTAGTTTCACAGAAAAAAACGATAACCACTATATACAAAAATGGACCAGAATAATTATTGTAAATATTGGCCCAAGTTATTAACTCACAAACTGGGATGTGATTAAAATTCAAAAAACAAAAATATTGGTAAGTTCATTCAAAGTTACCTCTTCTTTCCATTTTGGTGGGGCATACTTTGCTAGTTTAACATCCAAGTCCAAAAATATGTGTTCCCCATCTGTAAGGAATGAATGGAAAATGAAAGAAATAAAAATCACTCATGCAACATAACTCAATGGTTATTAAAAATTTTATCACATGCACAGTTTTTGTAATATAATAAATACCTTGCAGCTGGGTCAGGCCAAAAAAGAATTTCTCTGTTAATCCCAGGTACTTGATTACCTGATCAAACAAACCTTGGGTGGTAGCATTGGCCTAGAAAATTCACAAATAAAACCTAATAAACCATGATCCATTTAACTAACAAGAGGCTACCCGGTAGCCTGTACTCGTACCTGTAATGTGCATTACTTGCGGGGAATATGTAACACAACAACAGGCAAATAAAACCAAAATTAGTTTCGCTTCTGCTTGCATGCGTGCATATTATCGTACCCAGAAATGTCCCAGATCTAACGCGATGCACCAATAACAGACGTAAACCAAAAGAATAAAATGAAAAATGGAGAGCAAACTTTACCTCCTTGCCGTATCCGTCACGAGTAAACAGCAACAAACAATGAAACCCAAATTTGTTTTGCTTTTGCTTGCAAAACAACGCCACCGAATCCCAAGTATCGCAGGCTCAAAATTTTCTCGCAGTGCATATGTTAATATTCTTGTACCCAGATCTAACACGATGCACAAAAGTAGATACGAAAACACGGAGGAAAAGGAAAAAAAACGAAGGCCAGTCCTTGACTCGTTGCCGTACCGGCACGAGTAATAATACAGCTATTAAAATGTAAATGTATTTCAAGCCTCAAAGACACAAGAATGCAAGCTGATATATGGTTTTATGAACAAATTGCTCAAAATCAGATATACTGCAATTGTACAGAAAACAAAAACTTACAACATCACAAGTACAACATTAACATAACCCCCCCCCCCCTCCCCACCAAACTTGATTAAAAAAAACTAATAAATAATAAATAAAATAACCTGAAGTGAATGAAGTTGGATTAAAATGTTTATGCCAATACCTCGATCATAATTTGCAAGTTTTGTCCATTCAGCACAACTACAGTAACCAAACGTCTGCCGTGTGGAATGGAACCAGCTTTCCTCTGAGCATGCAAAAGAAGTAAACACAACATTTAGATTACATTGTACATTAAAAAATAATAATTAAAAATTCAACTTGGAGCTATACGAGAGTTGAATATTTTGGGTAGTTTCAAAGGGTTTTCTATTTTCTCTTCCTTTAACAAAGTGAATATTTCTTAGGTACATGCAATTTGTTTATTATACATGCACAGAACAAGCATCTTTCTAGCAGTGTAGTGCTACATTAACAATGTAAGTCGCAAGTGGAGGTTGGGTGCCCAAAAAACCCTACCCCCCCCTGGACTACACATAAACCCCAGCCCGGGGGAGTAGACCACCCCAGTGGCCATCCCTACCCGCACCCCAGCCACGAGCCCCCCCACGGCAACACCCCTGAGCACCCGTCACACTGAATAAGTCAATGGAGAAAAAACAAAATAAAATAAAAAATGAGGGAGGGAGGGAGGGGGTGCAAAAGACACACGAGAAACAGCACACGCCGAACACTCGAAGGCATACACAAGCTTCGCACATGGGAATGCGCGCGCATACAGCCGCCGAAACCCGCTGACCGCCTGGCCACAAAGCAAGCCAACAAGCACGCAGGAACAAGAAACATGGCTAGCCACGATGGGAATCCTACCCGAACGCTACAACAATGCTGGGAACGCTAAGGGAGCACGAGGAACGCCAACAAAAACGCCACGCCACTGCCAAGTCACGCCAAAAACGCTGCACAGCCCTAAAAACGCCGGAGCCACTCAACAGAGTGGTAACGCCACAAATAAACGCCAGAACGCCACAGCTGCGCTTGCTCCTCGTTGTTAACTAAGTTAAATACATTTAACCTCATCAAATTTTAATGTTTATCTAGGCTGAATGAAAGGGAACCCTGCCTTTCCATTTCTTTAAGTGTCCTCTCATTTTTTCAAGCACACAAATTTTTTATGTATTTTTTACATACCGGTGAAATGTTGACAATTGATAAGTTTGGATCTTCAGCTACTTGAACAAACTCAGGACCAAAGAAATCCTGTCAAAGATGAGTTACAGATAATGTGTAAATAACAAGTTCATAATAAAAGTATTCAGACACATATTCATACAGCAAGTTTTGCAACAGTGTTGGGAGACCTGTTGCAAGATCGTTGCTGCTGCTTGAACTGGTGCGTGGTGTTACATGGTGCAATGTTCTTCATGCAGCTTGTCCCTGAAGGTTGTCATGAAGGGCTGAGAGCATAACCAACCTATGTTGGATTTTCGGCCTTTTTTATTTTTCCTCGCTCAGATCTGCCTCATTTTATTGTACAACGAATATACAGTATCACAAACCCTTGTCGAATTTGGACTAAACCTAAGGAATTTGACAAATGTCACCTGAAAAAAAGTTCTGGCCCTCTAGTGCTTTGACTGTATATTCCAACCTTAGTTGCTTTCAAAACTGCATGGAACGTAGGCTGGAAGAACTCAAAATGACGCCATAACAAAACAAACTGGCTGTGAGAATATGTGACTGTAATACTCCTGACCTGCGCCAACGGCCCGAATGATCATAACATCATTTAAAGTGGGCTTATCGATCATGTTTGCTACTTGAGACAACATGGCTGAACAGTGTACAACTCAGTGGCTGAGCGCTGATTTAAGCTATGTTTAAGGCCCGCCCGGTGATGGAAGGACATCATAAAGTCTGGAAATCCTTAAGTCCCCGGCACCTCTCAAAGAAATGAATGTGTGTCCTTGTTGTGCCTTGGCCCAAAGCGCTATATGGCGCTCGAGGTGAAAATGGGCCATGGTGGACAAGACGAGCTGGGGTGAATGTCTGGAATCACTTGGGATCAGAAAAGGGGCAGCGTTGTGAGTTGTGGGCCATTTCCCATCCCGTGGCGTGGTCGAAACGCCTGATATCCAAAGTACTTCCAGACTTATAGTAATTTTTTAATATAATTTTCTGGTGGGAACTCCATTTCGGATTTGCCATAGAATTTCCTGACATACTTTGCAACAGTGGCAGATAGGTCTGCTATGTGTGGTCGGGCACTTGAAATACAGCTTTGGGCAGCTTCAAGTGAGTTCTTGCTGGCCAGCCAAAATTGGGCAAGGTGGGCAAAGGCTAAGAGCCGGCAGTGGAGGACTGGGAATGCTTCATAGGAGGTTTGTATGACAGTTAACATGAAACTTAGTGGCTGACTATTGGCGATAAAATGAAGCAATTTTGAGGGAATGGACTTAGGCATTGTCTTTTTTTTTTGTCTGAAGTGAAAAATCAGCATAAAATCAATCAATTTGTAGAAAACATGCCAAAAATGGACAAAGCTGAGCGAGAAAAATAAAAAAAAGGACTTAAAATTTGACATAGGTTGGTTATGCTCTCAGCCCTTCGATTGTTTTGGTTTTGGTTTTAAAACACTCAACTGAAAACTGCTCTAAACAATACACTATACATGTTTTTAAAAGTCCACTTACCCTAAGTTTGGTTTTCGATCCAGTCCTGGCTTTTGTGCTTTTTGAAGCCTCACTGTTAATGTGTATATCTGGTACAGAGAGATAGCGCTGTGGTGGGTGATGGCCACGATCCACGGAATCAATCCCAGGTAAACTTTTCTGGCTCATCATTTGTTTTCTTAAGTCCATTGTTGACGAATATGGACGATCACTTAGTAAAATGACAAAATAAAACAATGTAAGGTGAGAGATTCATTCCTTTTCACCCTCAGCATTAAACTTTGAGACATCAGTATAAACACAATGTGATTATTAATATCTTCTAAGTCTGAATTGCATCAAAGTATAAAGTGTGGATATTCAGTGATCAAGCTACTGAGAAGTAGTTTTCTAATATCTAATTGTATTGTTTATTAATGGAGCCCAACGGTTTTTTTTATGGAGTCTGCAGATGAATTCTTTAAAGGTTATGGAAGTTAATGAGCAGAGCATTTTCCTGTGGTGCTGTTTATTATGCTATACAAAGTATTTAAACTTTTCAGTCTGTGGATGAAATCCTACACTGTGACAAAGAGATTTCATAAAAATTTTCTAAGAAGTTTTATCCAGCTGCACTCCTCTTCACTTGGTGGTCAGAATACATTTCACTTCCATGTAAACTACTAAAAAATGCAATACCTTGTACAGATCAAAAGACTCAATTAAAATCTTACCTGGATAATCGAGGATCTTTTGCAGCTCTGAATGCTGCCCTTGAAGCTGAGCTCCCGATGCTTGTTAGATAAGGTTCACTCTCATAACCATCTGTCAAGTAAGAATCAGGAACGTAGCTACCCTGCGTAATTGACACCATGGAAGAACGGCCGTCAGACAGCATGGAAGACTGCATACCGGACATCATAGAGGAAGTATCGGTCATTGATGTGTCGCTGTCATAATGACGCAATGTTGAAATCCCTGAAGTAAGATAAAAATATCTTAAATGCTAAAGACACTACGCAGTTTTTCATTCATGTCTTCCCTTTTATTGATCATATGATGTGTAATTAAAAAATTCAGTATATTTAATAATCTGCTCCAATATGATACAGACATGGTTAATTTACACCGATCCTGGTCACTGCTGATTCTTACATGTTTCGATCCCAGAGTTAAGTTGCATGTTAACTCTTAAGTCAATTTAGTTTCATCCAAATCTATTTTAGACAATTCCATCATTAATAGTTAGAATTCTAATGACACCAAGAGAAAAAAAGTTTGACAAAACTCGACAACAAAAATGCAAAAAGGATGTGAACTTACGAGAAGAAGACACCAAATCAGGTCTTGGCTGTTTCTCAGGAACAAGCCCCTCCGCAGGACCCTCAAAGTATCCAGTCTTGGGTGTGTCATCCCGATGAGAGCTCTGTCCATATTTGCCCGGACTTCTAGAGCTAGATAGTGGAAGAGGGCTCCTTGATGTCACATTCTGTAGAGTGGGTGAGCTACTTGGCCTTGACTGGCCACGTTTGCTGATCTGAGATGGATCACGAATGCTAGTTTCTGATTGGTCACGTGGGCTTGTCTGTGATTGATCAATAGCTCTCAATCCATTTGATAAATCAGATGGTGATGTTGACTGGCTTCTGTCTCTTCTGACACGATTCAAGTGATCCTTGTATTTGTCTGGCAATTACCAAAAAAAAAATATTGAGGGTTTTTGGGCAGAAACAACCAAAATTTGATTATAACCCTCTGAAAAAAAAACTTACCTAGGACATGAGGAAGTTGCTTGCTCCGGCGAGGTGTAAGAGCTAACTCAGTTGGTGAGCCTGAGCGGCGATAGTTAGACCCTACTAATTCTTGTGATGTTGGCTGAGCCTGAGTGCTGATCTGTGAGGGTGGAGGGGAGGGTAGACTGCGAGGACTAGCCAAATCAGAGCTTGCTGAGGGAATCTAAGTAGAAAGCATGTAAGAATTAAACAAGAATGTTTGAATGGGACACACCAAAAAATGAACTCCAACATTATTGTTGTAGTTCAAGCCATGATACAATAATATTATAATTGTAGATTAAAATAAAGTGAACTCTCTGTAAGCCAGACCTGCTCTAGCTGTCTGCCTTCTGTCTGTCTGTCTGTCTGTATTTAGAGGTGTCTGTCTTCCATTAACACGGTGGTCTAGTGGTTAGTGCGTCGGACTTGCAACCTGAAGGTCGATGGTTCGAGCCTGGTCTCTGCCGCCGTGTTGTTTCCTTAGACAAGAAACTTTACTCCACACTGTCTCTCTCCACCCAGGTGTATAAATGGGTACTGGCGACAAAATGCTGGGGGTAACCCTGCTATGGACTAGCATCCCATCCAGGGGGGAGTAACAATATTCCTAGTCGCTTCATGCTACAGAAACCGGGTTTAAGCTCCGGCCGTGTGGGGTGTAGGGGGGGGGGGTCTTCCATTAAGAGGTGTCTGCCTTCAGAGAGTTCAGTAAAGTTAATATATAATATTAAGTTAAATTCAGCCAGGACCATTCAATGATGTGTACATTAGTGGTGTCTGCTTTGAGATGGTTGAGTTCAAGTTTATTATTGATAAACTGATGTTAATGAGACCTGAGACAGTTGTACAAAGCCACTCACTGTCGGCATGTAACATTTCTTTCCTTAATCCACTTGTAAAGTGTATGGCCTATTGTCATGCAAATCTCACAGGGTACAACAATTTCTGTACTTCTCTGTACCATTGCAAGGCCAAAGTCCAAGCCTTGTTTCCTGTATTTCTTAAGGCCTAGGTCAAACCTGACATATATAGTCATACACATAGACATATAGTCGCCTAATTTACAATATATCTATAAGTTTCAAAGCAAAGTCCAATGAAAGCCATTAATCTTGGTAAGATGTTATCAAACAAAGGTACCAGTCAGTTCTGTTGTATGTTGCCCTCATGCTCTTACCTATAATGTAATAGCGCGTGTCCCACTCAGTTCGTTCTTCCATCGCTTCGCACAGACCATCAATATTCCCCCCCCCCCCCACTCTCTCATGACTGGAACCTTTGTCAGTTTAAGTTTACAAACTGCAATGTTTTTTCGTAGTAGAATTGTTTATTAATAAATTTGGCGGCAGGAAAGTGCAACCCTTGGCTGCACTTTACCCCACAGTAAGGCTTAGCCCTTGGAGACAGGTCTGGAGAAATATCCATTCCAGGGTGGGTACCCACGGTCCCACCTGATCTGCTCTCCCCCCAGGAGGGCACTCCTTTCCTGGTCCCTGGGGAGTTCCCTAGTGGCGCTTCCCTGCCACCCTGATTTTAACCATCACCTATGTGTTGTTGTCCTAAATTACCGTATATATCAACCAGCCTGTCTCGAAAGAGGATCATTAACTGTAAGTATTTTGGGGTACAGAATTGCCAGTTATATGTGGCATAACTTTGACATATTCATACCTCTCCATTCATTAACTCAGAGTGATTGATTTGAACTGTTTCCTCGTCAAAACTGTGATCATCTGAATCATTCTATGTGAAAGAAAATAACAAAAAGCACACTCAGATTGCTTAAAATCAACACAATGTGGCTTGCAAGCAAAGGTCTTAACACAAAAATACACATCAATCAACTTACATCTGGAACATCATCTCCCAATACAGCAGTAACCATGGAAGCAATGAGGTCACTAAAGCGTCGCCTTTTACGATGTCCATGACACACCTATGTAAGGCAAAAATTAAAATGAGGCAGATTTGATAAGTTGGTGCCTATGCTACATATTTGTTGTGGTTTAAATTTGTTTAGCTTGGAAAATTTTCAAGCCATGTAGTTTCATTTAAATATATTTTTTTTGTCTCAGATCATTACCATATTCTGAGACAAAGGAAAAAATTCAAACCACAAGATATGTGTGTTGTGGTTTAATTTTTTATTTGGTTTGAAAATTTTCAAGCCAGTTTAATTTTAATTTTTCTTTGTCTTGGAGTATGGCAATGGGACAATGTAAACCACAACATACAGTCATCTACATACATACTTACTGTCAACGTTTTTCAGATCTATAAAATTTAGAACCTATAATTCTGTCCTATACCATAATAATTATTAGAATTATACTGTGAAATTTCCGGCTGATAATTCAACAGTTACCTTAAGGCTTCTATTTTCAGTGACAAATAGTTTTTGTAGTTTTTGCAATTTTTTGGCATTAACTTTTACATACAAAAGCTAATCTGTTTAAGCTGGGTGTTTCCTTAGTCATGTGGTTTGTAAACCCTATAAATTTGTTGATGAGCAGGATTAAGATTTTATTTGCTAGATGTGTTTCTGTTGATTAATAGGCTTGAACCAAATTATTAAAGAAAGTTAAAATATTGTAAGTTTTTAATATGCAATGTTGTAAAAACACTGGTATCTTTACAGGTGTTGTTTTTAAAAGCTATTACTGCAAATAAAAATAAAAACAAAATTCTAAAGCAACAATTTGAATGTTTGACTCATTCTCCTTTTATGTCACAATTTTCAAACTTTTTTAAATGATGGTTTACGTCTGTTCGTTTCTGGATGCTAACACTTCAGAAAGCCATTAAATAGGCTAGGGTTGCTTGTTAAATAAAAATTATTTTCCAAATCTCTAAATTTCAGCATCATGAAAACCAGTAGCCTTAAAGTAGTTAAAATAAGACTATCATACCTCAAGAACCTTTAGAAGAGGAACCCTCAATTGGGAGCTTTCTTCACACATGGACAGCAGAACACCTTCTAAATTCTCACTCAAATTTACTGGCTGTAGAGAAAATATGTTAGGTTCAAACTGAAGAGCTTATCATATGCCTGAGTTCCTTAGTTACTAAGCAAAGAATTTAAATTGCTAATAATCTTGTTTGTTTTTAACAGGCTTGTTTGTTGTTTATTAACTGCTTTATGTGGATTTTTTTAAAGAAACCAAACCACGTCAAAAACAAACAAACAAAACAAGAAACATGTCCTATGTTAGCCTCCAACTTAGCTATCTTAAGGCTTTGTGTAAAAGAATGACGATGCCTATAAAGGACGGCTGTGTTGGAGGTTTGTCCTACCTGTACATTGAATTATCTCTTTCAAGAATTCTAACATAAATTAGCATTTTTTTTTTTGGACAAGATAGTGCTTTGTTTAATGCACATAATGTTAGCAAAACGGCCAAAAAGTCACTTACAATATTATTGCCTCGGGCCCTTGATTATGCAATTTAAGGTGACAGGTTGTTCAAGAAAGTATTTAATAATTAATAACAGGCCGACTGAACTAAGTTTGAGTACAACACTCGCCCAACAGGTGAGTAACTTTCAGAATGCAATTGCCCAGATTAGTTTTCAATGCATTTTTGGGAGCCACAGTTTTGTTTTTCATGTTTTGAGTGGCACAGTGACCCAGTAATATTCAGCTTTTATGAGAACATAAATCATTAAATAATACTTAAGTGGCAGCCACATTTGTTTATTTATATATGATACATGTGCACTGTCGTAGGAAAATTTCAGGTTTCATTTATAATTAAAAGCTTTCAGACAGAATATATGTTTATTAATGCAGCACTGTGACTGTTTACATGCAAGTAATAAAGAACTTTTAATATATATTTTTTGAAAAGTTGACACATCAAGTTTACAAAATGAAATGTAAGACCGAAACTGAATGAGAGATATATGATTTGTACTCGCATAAAAGATGTTAGCCTGAATACTCGCATGGGCAAGCAGGTGCACACTAATTTTCAATCCTGACTGAACTTCCATAATTGAATATAAATAAAGATTGGCTAGCTCAACCGCAGAGAACCCCCCTAACGGTTTTTTAATTTCAGGCATTTTCCAGAGACTTTAAAGCACTGGTAAGTTCTAATGTACAGTGTAAGGGGAAGAGGACGTTATATAGTTTGGGGCCAAAATTTTGGAGAGCTGTCATGTCAAAGGAAAGAAAACAAGAAAAGCGAATAAGAAAAGAAAAAAATATTTGGGCAGAAAGCTGAGCATCTCACACATGGGGGAGTATTCATGTAAAAACAAATAATTTATTTATAATCACGATAATGACAATGATAATAATAATGTCCATTGCACCACAGTGAAGCATGAACACATTTACATGATTATAGAACCAGATCTAAGGTTCTTGCACATGTGTTTCGTATGTATGTCATGCTCTGACCAAACAAAATGACTCTTGTGGATAGTTACCCGTTATATAAACTTTAATGAAATACAAAGATTTCTCACACCGCAGAAAAATAATATCTTGACACATGTTTCATACACTTATGCAAATGACATCGGACGTCAGCTCATGAAGTTGGTCTGCATGACTGTCTAATCAAAAGATCTTTGGATCTTCCTTGGGAAATCTCCAGAACATTTTGGAAATTGATTGAAAACACTTGTACCTGTACATCATTCAGACAGTATTCAAAGAATTTTTGAAAATCTTCAGAACAAGAAGATTTTCAAAAATTCCTTGAAAAATTATTAGTATCATTTAAAAAAAAACTTATAATACACATGTACCTGGCTGCTTGGACATATGAAATTTCTCTTATCATGTTCAACTCGATATCTCACTCATTTGGGAGTTGAATACTCAAACAGAAATTTTGCATCATTCTCCATTGCAGCCATGCACATTATCTTCTATTTATCTGCTCTCGATGCCTAAGCACACACAAGCACTTTAATTTGTGATAATAATTCAGAAAACTTACCTTTCCAACAGGAATTTCGTACTCTGCTGCATGATATAATGTCATTCCCAGTGAGTAAATGCAGATCTGTCAATCATTAGGAATAAAAATTAATAAGGTCAAATCAATGGTCAACATCAACATTTTTATTTTAGTACCAGCTAATAATTTTTCAAAATTACACAATCCTTAATCCTTAATCATAGGCTAAAAAACACATCCAAACTACATTTACAATTCATTTAGCTGTACTTTTTTCATAAACATTTCATTTTGTAATGATGGATAAAGCAGTCATGCACTAGATACCTTTTCTAGGGTTCCGTCACTTCCAATGGGTTTACTATGTTTGGAGTACATTTCTGGAGCAGTGAAGGAGCGATTTCTTGATGAAACTGAAAAAGGCAATTTTAATAATAGGCAACTATGTTTAACACACATCCCAAAATGACTCTTACATGTACATCCACGTACATAGTAACATTTATGAGTAAAAGTAAAGTCGCGCACCCGAGCCAGAAGGCTCATAACGGCCGGAGCTTAAACCCGGTTTCTATAGCATGAAGCGACTAGGAATATTGCTACTCCCCCCTGGATGGGATGCTAGTCCATCGCAGGGTTACCCCCAGCATTTTGTCGCCGGTACCCATTTATACACCTGGGTGGAGAGAGACAGTGTGAAGTAAAGTTTCTTGTCTAAGGAAACAACACGACGGCAGAGACCAGGCTTCGAACCACCGACCTTCAGGTTGAAAGTCCGACGCGCTAACCACTACACCACCGTGCCGCCCACAACATTTATGAGTGATGGGTGTTAAACTTAGACATAAGAGGTGATTGAAATATTACATCACATAACTCTCATCAGCAAAAGTGGGAGAACAAGTCATCACTGTCAAACACCCAGCAAGATATTTGCTTAATCTCTTCTCTACCAGAGTCAATTATGAAGACATGCAACAACAACAAAGCTTTATTGTACCCAGAGATGTTAATAAATAAATTACATTAAATATAAATGTAATAATTAAAGGATACCAGCACCCCGAAATAACTAAAAATTAATGTAGTTCTAACTTTTGAGACTGGCAATGAAATTTTATGGTGTGACTATTACATGTACCAGCTAGGAAGGAATTTCTTTACTAGCAATAACTGCTGATAAGAGGTTACCTGTATGAAGTGAGAACTTGACCTTGCCATTATGACAAAGGAGTAAACTTTCTGGAGTAATAGTGTAGGTAAGAAGGCCCTTCCTTCTTGCTTTACCTGTCAATAAAATTAAGTGGAGTTCTGTAATACAGGCAACTCTCTCTTAGCGACCACCCTTGGTGCAGGAAAAAGTGGTCGCTTACGTACAGTGTAAGGGAAAAATCAACTTGAAACAGCAGGGCACGAAATTGCGCCTGGTACAGTCGCCAATGTGCCTAAGTTTTCTGTGCTGGCAAACAAGATTTGAAAGTAAGTCGCCACATTGGCGACCAGAACCCTTTGCTTTATCCTACCATTATGTATTGTACAGGGTTTTCAACAGTTTTATAAAGTAGCAGACATTTCTGAAAGCAACGGATGTGGAATGGTACTTTGGTACTTTGGTATCAAAGTACCAAACGTGGAATGGAAAATGACTGGACGAAATGTCCGGCCTCCGGCCTCAAATGAAAACCCTGATTGTGCTATTAAATAAAGCTTGAAGGTGGGTAAATCGGTGCGAATGACGAGGTTTGTAGCAAAACCGTCATGAACTCTACGAAGTAAAACATTTACATCCGCCATCTTGGATATTTTAGAGGCTACTGTACGTTACATATTGTGCATTCAAATGTCCCTTTTGCTAACAGTGCATATCGTGGGCTCAAAATGCTCCACGTCGCTCGTACTCTCATTTAATTTGTCGATGTCAATATTAAATTTTTTAGTTTTAGTTTTTGGAAAAAAGAATGGCTACTAATTTTTTGGACTTGGCAACCACTTTGAAATATTTAGGAGTCAAATGTCTTCTTGAGAAAAAAGTTGAACAGTATTTGACTGAGAAACAAAACAGTAATTTACACAGTGGTCGCTTACGGGAAGTGGTTGCTTTAGAGAGTGGCCGTTAAGAGAGAGGTGACTGTACTGTAATGGCTGCGACAAAATTAAATTAACTTAACACAGACTTCTGTCATTTAATTACAAACCATGAAAGTGCTCTAAATGTCATGAAATGGTGAATGTAAATGTAATAATAATTTAATTTAGCACAATCCTGATATTACAATACTATAGCTGCAAAATACTGGATTCATGTACATATAAAATCCTGCATTATTTTTATATAAGTAAATAACCAATTTCTCACAAAGCAAGCATTCAAGAAAGCTACTAGTAAGTTACTTCACAAATAAGTTTCTGTTCAAGTTATTCACCATTTGATATACGGAAAGTATCCAGTACAATACAACACTTATTCTAAATGACAGTCATTCTCCAAATTGAGCACTTACCTTTAATAAGCACATCTTGCAATGCTTCACTTGATTGGCTAAGTATTGCCCAAAGTTCTTCTTCTTTTAAAGGACCTGCACGAACCTCAAGAACCTCGTCTAGCGTGACAGAATTGGCCGTTAGGGCTGGCATGGTTTTAGACTAACCTGGTACGCTGAATAAGTTAATAAATCAGTATTAAACATGTAGTTTAAAAATCTATAACAAAGGCAAAGTGCTTGTCAAAATAATATTTAAAGAAAATAATCATGTTTGTGCGGCAAAATCAAATGGTCACAAATAGATACCCTATAATGTATAAATTGACAGGTATCAGTGACAGTGATATAAATAATAAATTCAAACTAATTAATTCAGGTTGCCTTATAAGCAAGCAATAACTTGTAAAGAATCTGAGTGCCTAAATGACTAGGCCAAACATTTTATGATTTTAATATCTATCTATCCTCTTGCTATCTTCCAGGATGTGATTCCAGAAACTGACTAACAAGGGCTCAATGTGCCCCTACTGATCTTTTCGGGGACCCTTTCAGAACAGGGACTTCTCAGGGGCGGATGCAGGATTTTTCTTAGGAGGGGGTGCACCTCTGAGGAATGATGTAACTGAAGGGTAACTGAAGCGAACAATATATGCAGACTAGGTCACCTCAGCCGGGAGGGGGGGGGGGATGCACACCCCCTGCACCCTCCCCCTAGATCCGCCCCTGACTTCTTGATGCAGGTTAGGCAGTAGAATCCAAGTCTAACAGTTAAATTACTCCACCAAAACGTTTGATATACTGTAAATGTACATGAAGCAATATTTTCTGTAGGGCAACACTTTTGATGGTTTCAAATACTTTATGTCGAAAAGAATTACTGTGCGAATCCAAAAACCGTGAACACTTTGATTTGATTTTGACATTTCCCATTGTGCAGCAACCAATCAGAAGCGACTCAAAACCGCAAGAAATCCAAAGAAACGGTTAGTCACGAAACCACGCTTCTCTGTTTCCTTGCAAAAGAATCATCGCAGCCTCGCTGTAGTTTTGTTTTTATTGTTAGTTTACCTTTCGTCTTTCTTTGTAAATGAAGTAGAAATCTGAGCGATTTTACTGTTACGGCTAAAAACCAGACAGATGTTTAGCTACATGTATACATTTTGCCTCATGCTCTGGTTTGCGCGTGATTTTCTTCTCAACGGTCATGTCACGTTGTACAAAGCTTTCCCCCATGACATTTCTTGACAAAAAATCGCCCAAAATTATAAGTCTTGAAAAGTGCTAGAAATTGTTGGGAGCCACCTTAAATGGATTTTTAAACAGACACGTGTTTTAATGCTTATCCAGGTTGAAATAATCAAATCTAACCACGATAAGCAGCTACTCCTCTTTAGCTCCAATATATGACTAAGTGTTTCTCTTTCAGTCAAATGAAGCCAGGTTTGAATCCTGGCAAGGACGTTTTCCTTTTTTTTTTAACTGGACATTGTAAACGTGATACTGTTTTTTCTTTGCACTTGAAGTCGGTCAATTAAAAAAATTATATCGAACCGTGTTTATAAAAACATAAAAACTACCACAATATTGTATTACGCATTAGCTTGTATAGGAAGGTTCAAATGAAATGCTGGCCGTTATATCCAAATTCTATACACTCGGATTCCGACATTCAGATAAGCTTGGGAATTTCTTATTAATCTTGCATGTTTGCCACAAACTTAATTTGTAATATTGTTCCATCTTTAGCAGCAATCATGGCTCCAGCAAAGTAAGGATTCTTTTCCCATCACAGTCTCGAGACTTGACTCAATGAAATATTCAACTTGCATTCGTGATCGGGTAACGCAAAATCCTGGTGTGCAATCTTTCATTTTATAATAGAGCGTTTTATATTCAGCAGTTGGCTTACTGAGGAGCCTTTGATTGTAAGGAAGGGTCGCTCATATATGAGTCAGCGATGTGTAGAGCATTTCTTATTCACGGGTTGGCTCACAGGAGCCTTTGAGTCAATCTGATCACAGGAAAACATTCTTTTTTTAGCCATTTAATTTGCGTGTTCCTGAAGTTCCAAAAGACAGCCAGTGAAAGTGGCTGAAACTTTAGGAATATGTAAGTTTAATGGCGGCAGTGCAAATGCGAAAAGTATGGCTGAAAAAAAAAATGTTTTGCTGTGACTGGATTGAAAAATGGTTTGGACAAGTTAATAAATACATTTTATTTCCTTTTCGCTATTTAAACATTTGATCAAACTGGCACTATAAGGCATCCTTGGGTACATTTTTTGGGCCACAATTGAGCAACTGGTGTAAGATACAGAAAATCTGTAATGGAACACTTTAGAATGACCCCTCCCTCTTCAATCCAGCTTACTAATACAGACTGGTCAGATAAACAAGAAAATGTTAACAAATTACCTGAAATTAAAATGCCTAAACAAAATTAAAATAAAAACAAGATTAGGCTTTCTCCACTTCATCTTCTGCTTTTAGTTTATCAGCCTCTGAACATCCTCCGGCAAGTCCATGGATGCCTCTAAAAAGAAGGAAAAAACTATATTATATGCAATTAAATTGAATAAGTTAGTTAGTTAGTTAGTTAGTTAGGGGACCTAAAATAGGGGTAACCTCACGGTTCTCCTTTTTAAATACCGTTCTTCTGTATTTGAAATATCGTTTTTCTGTACTTGAATAAAGTATTATTATTATAAGGGCCAAGAGCATAACCAACCTATGTCAAATTTTAGGCCTTTTCTATTTTTTCTCACTCAGATTTGTCCATTTTTGGCCTGTGAACTACACATTAGTCGCAAAACATTGTTCAGAATTTTTTTTTTTCCATTGTTTTCGAGAAATACTGTATGCAAAAAAAAAAATCAAAGGCTCCTATTGTAATGCAATATTGCAGTAAGCTTATGTTTTCACACTGACACGGTTGGATATTTTTTTTTTTAAATCAAACGTAACGATTTTTGACAAACGCAAAAAAAGTAAATCTCTTTCATAATGTCCAGTTCGAAAAAAAAAGGATGGTGAATGTGAATTGAACCCAGGCCCGGCCGAGTGTAAATCCCGGACCCAACCCATGAGACCATCGAGAAACACATGCGCAATCAAGACTAAGTTTTATTATTTAAAGGTAAATATGCATGAAAACGCATATCTCGGTTTGAAAATCCTTTTGGATCGATTTTACATGTAATGATGCATTAAAGACTCCAAATGCGAAACACCTTTCGGTCGGCCAGCAAGAACTCACTCCGAGCTGCCCAAAGCTGTATTTCAAGTACCAACCATACACAGCAGACCCATCTGCCACTGTCACAAAGCATGTCGGGAAATCCTACTACAAATCCGAAATGGAACTTGCCGCCCGAAAATTAGAACAAAATACTATAAGTCTGGAAGCACTTCAGATATCGGGCATTTCAACCACGGCATGGGATGGCAAATGGCCCGCAACTCACAACGCTGCCCCTTTTCTGATCTGCAGTGATTCCTGACTTTCCAGCCGGTTCGTCTTTTCCATCAAGGTCCATTTTTCACCATGAGCACTAAATGGCACTTTAGACACAAGGTGCAACAAGAAACACAACTTGTTTCTTTGAGAAGTGCTAGAGACTTAAGGATTTCTGGACTTAATGATGTTTTTCAATCACTGGACGGGCCTTATACACATTGGCCTATATACACGCTACAGCCGATGTGTTACCGTAGAGCTTACAAGTGAGCCAGGCATGCGTAAATAACGGTATTTTCGTTCAGGTTGTTGGCACTGGTCAGGAGTATTGTGGTCGCATATTCTCACGGCCAATCTGCTTTGAAATGGCGTCGAAATTGTGCTCTGAATGTACAGTCAAAGCACTGGAGGGCCAGAGCTCTGCTTTTTTCAGGTGAAATTAGTCAAATTCCTCAGGGTTAGTGCAAATTCGACAAGGGTTTGTGATATTATTCGCTGTACGATAAAATGAGGCAAATCTGAGCGAGAAAAAATAAAAAAGGATCTTAAATTCGACATAAGTTGGTTATGTTCTCGGCCCTTCAATTAATGGATGTTTACATGATACTGGTCATACAGGTATGAGTTCATCTCCTTCTAACTGTGGCTCTGTTCAGTCAAACCAAGTTTTGCAGACAATTTGCTTTTAATTAATAAAACCTAGTTATTATGGATAGGAGTTGGAAGTTCCAGCAGATACGATGCAATGACTATACCTGCTATTAAGACAAACCTGGTACACTGAATAAATTAATAAATAAGTATTAAACATGTAGTCATGAAATTCTATAACAAAGACCAAGTGCTGGTCAAAATAATATTTAAAGAAAATAATCATGTTTGTACAGCAGAATCAAATGGTCCCACAAGAAGAAAATCTCTACAATACTGTAATTTCTGATGGTATCAAATATATCTTAAAATGTTTGGGTAAGATAACGGAAGCTATGTGACTGTCTGGTGAGTGTCGTAACAGAGAACTAAACAATAATTATGCTGCTCTTTATAAAATCTAATCAATATCCTCAACTACACATGTATGATCTCAAAATATTGGTTTTACATGACATTTTACCATAATTTCTCAAGGGCACGACCAATACAGCAAAATGAATGCTAGGCAGTAATGAAACATCACAGAGGCAATAATGGAAAAATAATTCTCATAGATAAAAAAGAGAAGTATGGAAAGGCACATGTACGTAGTTGTCAAAGTGACAGTCACATTTAATTAACATCCCTGGTATCATATGAATGTGGCACGTGCCATACTGAGCCACTTAATCAATCTCAATAATTGAGGCTGATCAAGTGCTGGGGCCACTATATGTCTTGATTTTGAATCTACATTTACTTATGAAACATTACTCGTGATCAGTAACTGAACAAAACATTGCTGCTCACGTTTAAAAGTTATCAATAAATAGCCACTTGAAATACAAAATCAAGATCACCTGGCCGCTGCAACTTCTTACAAATTCCCTGCAACATGCATTCACCCAGTAGGTAGGGAACAATTAATTGCAACTCCAAGGGATGATGTTTTCACAGGGAATTTGCAACACAAGAAGAATATTTGATGTTGGGCACACTGAACAATATTTACCATTGGATATGATATGCTGATGGACAATAGTGTGCTGTAAATAAAACAGCCATCACAGGAAAATTTTTCAAAAAAACATAAGTGGTTATTTAATTAACAGAATGGTTTTTACCATTTTCCCATTGAAGGAAAAATCCATTAATGTTTTTAAAATCAAATTCCCAGTTTGGGAATTAAAAACATGAATGTTAATTTAAATACATAGATGGTTGTTATTAATAAACCATCAATGTCATTTAAGTTTGTCATAATGGAAGTTTCATGACATTTTATCAGTTGCAAACATGAATGGTTTTTTAATTAAATACCATGAAAGGTTTTTTAATCTCCCATTAACAGTAAAACAGGCCTCATTCTGGGAATTAAAAACATGAATGTTAATTTAAATACAATGATGGTTATTATTACTAAACCATCAATGTTATTTAAGTTTGTCATAATGGAAATTTCATGGTATTTTTTCATTTGCAAACATGAATGGTTTTCTATTAAATACCGTGAAAGGTTTTTTAATCTCCCATTAACAGTAAAACAGGCCTCATTCTGGGAATTAAAAACATGAATGTTAATTTAAATACATAAATTGTTATTTTTAATAAACCATCAATGTTATTTAAGTTGTCATAATGAAAGTTTCATGGTATTTTTTTATTTGCAAACATGAATGGTTTTCTATTAAATACCGTGAAAGGTTTTTTAATCTCCCATTAACAGTAAAACAGGCCTCATTCTGGGAATTAAAAACATGAATGTTAATTTAAATACATAAATTGTTATTTTTAATAAACCATCAATGTCATTTAAGTTGTCATAATGAAAGTTTCATGGTATTTTTTTTATTTGCAAACATGAATGGTTTTCTATTAAATACCATGAAAGGTTTTTTAATCTCCCATTAACAGTAAAACAGGCCTCATTCTGGGAATTAAAAACATGAATGTTTCAAGTTTCATGGTATTTTTTCATTTGTAAACACAAATGGTTTTCTCTTAAAATAAACCTGATAGAACCTCGTTGGGAAACCGAAACAATCTAAAGAACTAAGACCCATTGAGGGTAAGGTATTAGTTTAACTATTTTTTGCCCCTTTTCTCTTTATTACTTAATTATTCATTCCTGTAAAATTGTTAATTTTTTGGAGAATATATTATAGTAGACCCATTCATGCTTATCATAATTTTCATACAGAGGTTGCATGGTTTATCCTATAAACCAGGAATGATTTAATTATTGAGTTTTGTAATGCCCATCACTAAGAAAATAACTTATAAAAACAACTTTTTGTGAGTCAATGGCATGGGTCAAATGACTCACAATAATATAATGATGACCTACATGTTATGTGTATTGGTATTACTTAACTTCACAATTCCTAATAAAGTTAGCAATTTTAAAATATAATTCAGGGCTCAGAATAACGGCCAGTCAATGGACAATGTCCGGTCAGAATGGCCACTTGACTGGACAAAACCTTCCATGACCGGTCACATACATTCTTTAATTATATGGCAAACTGCTCCATGGTGAAAAGGAGCATTCTGATTGGTTTCCTGAGCGGTCTGAATTTTGCAATATGGACTGCTAAGATGGACCGCTCACTAACTCATTTTGCCGAAATTTTGCCGATATTTTTATGAAACAATGAACAAATAAAAACTGTTTTCTATTAAGTGGAAACATTTTTCCTCGTGTTTGGAGGACAATTTTGGTTAAACTTTTCGCAAAGTGGCTTGAAAAATGCAAGAATATGCTTAGTCGTTGGCGTGCGCATGTTAGCCGAGAATGGTTGCATTAATTTATCGGCAAAATTTTAAAAACGCCATTATAATAAAAACTTTATTGAACTAGCTTGTTCAGTCCATATTGGGAAATACATGTATTGGTCTTGTTCTTTTTTTGCAGTTAGTTTATGCAAAAAAAGAACTCGACCAATTTTTCCCCAATACGGACCGAACAAGCTAGTTCAATAACATCAATATACCGTCCAGTTGAATAAACAGTCAAATCATCAACTAAATATATCATAGTCATGTTCCAAAAGAATGATAATTTTGTCACTTTTTAATAAGACATTCACAAATAGAAAATGATGCAAGTAGCTGGCGGCCCCTGTACAGATTACTAGAATACAGAAATAAACTGATGTTCTGATGATTGATTAACAACTTTGCGACTGTGAAGTGTCAAGCGGCTAAAATAAACATCTCCTGCTAAATAGACTACACGCTCACATCAGTAAACGTCAGGCAATATAACATAACAACCATTTCTATGTTTGAGGAAAATACAACGTAAAATGCTTTGAATGTTAGTGGTAATACAGAATGTAAAGTAATATAAATCTCAACTGCCTCTTTTTTTTCGCTGTGTTGACAAGTTAACCGATTGTGTTGTGTTACTTGTCACGCAAGCCAAATGTTTGCATGTAATTTACAAGCAAGATAACAATAAAATTCCCTTTCAAAGCTAGACCATATTAAAAACATGTAGTGATATTCCTCAACATCTTTTATTCTTGCCATTGCATCTGAATGTTTCTCTTACATTGACAAAGAGGTCCAGAACAATCACTTAATCGTTAGACAATGACATAAAGCAGTTATACGTACAGTGTTTCATTTTTTCCTACATGCCAAGCTGAAGCACAGGCAAAGTTTCCTCACTGTACTTGCAGCCCTGTAACTGTTTGGTATAAGGTATAAGGTACATGTAGAGTTTACGTGATTTAGAAAGACTGTCAGTTTGAGCACTGCCATAAGTTTCCTTAGATTTATTACAACCTAATTTTAAATCTTGTCAACATAAAAAAGAATTAAACTGTTCGCAAATTAAGGAAGAATTTTATGAGCAATTTCTTTCAACAGCTTTGTTAACCTTTTCTCTTGCAGGACTTCAAAGTTGAATGCAAAGTGTGTCTCCTTACATTAAACAAATTTAACTATATATGTACCTAATATACTGGCCTTTCCCATGTGTTATTATTCCACTCTCCTGATGCATGTGTTATTATTGAGTTCCAGGAAACTCTATCGTATGCCAGACGATGATTTCTTTCCGGAGTGTAGATGCCTATCTGACAACCACCATCATCTTTTTCTCCACTCTTTTTGTAGTACAACACTTTTGCAATCTGACGGTCTTCATAAATGGTTAATACTTTTGCAATCCATGGTTCTGGATCCGTTCCATTTATAAGTACCATTTCTCCCTCTTCAGGATAGAATGGTATAACCACATCATACTCAGAGAGTGGTGAACTCTTTCGTTCAAAGTCCACAACTATAAATTGCTGATCAGGCTCATGTGGGTCAGGGTATAGAATGACCTTCCTTAATATGCATGTAACAGGCACAACAATTTTCTGTGGAGAGGCATTATTCTTGACAATGAAATAGCCAGTATTTCCAAATTGTGCAGGATTACCATTGTCATTTTGAACTTGCAAGATTTCTCCTTCAACAAATGTTTGATACTGCTCGTTAATTTTGACAGAAAAAAACCTTTCCACAGTGGCTACTGGTTGGTCATTTTCCAGCTCTAGGAGGATGCACTCACCACTACGATAGAGCAGTCCTTCATTATTGACTCCTTGCTGTGGCTTTAAAAGGCTCTTGAAGGGAAATGCAATGCAATCATCATCATCATCTTGCAAATTAGGCACATACTTTTTGATGAGTTCCATTTCCTGCCTTGTCAAGAGAATGCCTTTGTTCTGAAATCCACCAACTAGGATGCCTTTGTTACAATGGTTGATATAAGTTGCTAAGCTTCCAACAGTCGCTACCAAATGCCTTGCTGCATCTAAGCTGTTAGCAGACATCTAATAAAATGGGGTGAGAAATGTAATTTAGATTCAGATTCAGGTATAGGACAACCTTTATGAGCCTTTTATACACTCATGATGGGATAGCCAAAAGTCCTCAACAAGTTAAATATCTTCTGGTGACCATTTCCTTTATTCTCTGTATGTTTGATCAAAAATTGATGTTGGGAGAAATTTGATGCTGGTCACTATTGGGGCTTGAAGGTTAAGAAAATAAATAATTTTATTATTTGTCATCTCCTTCTTATAGGTAAGCTTTAAGCTACATGTAATACTACTAAATAAAAGTCATTGATGTACCTTCTCCAAGTCAATCTTGTATGGTCCACCTGTACTCTGAATCTTGATATATTTAGCAAGGTGTTTTAGCAGCTCACGACGTGCTTCTCTTTTAGCATAGCTACATTCAATGTTTTTGAAATTGCACTTGGTTGTGACGTATCGTTTCACTGCTCTTTCAAATGCAAAGCACCAATAGTTGTCAGGGTGCGAAAAACGAGTTGCATCATCTGAAATGTGTATAAGGTTATGGGCAGTAACAACACATGATGTAACACCCCTGTTCTCTTCTATTAGAATATTATATCTGTGGGCAAGATTTTCAAAACGATGAACATCCTCGTGGCTCCAACCGTCTCTCTTGTGGAAAACAAGTTCAGTCATTCTCACAACAAGTTCCCAGATGTGGTAATCTTGGCTCTCTAGCAGATCTGCAAATATGAGTTCCGATGCAGGAAAAGCAAACTTGTGAAGCTCCTCTGCTTTCCAGAAAGCTAGGCGAGAATTGAAACCCCGTGGCAGTCTGCCATCCTTTAGTTCTAGGAGAACAAAAACAAAATATATTGATCATTATAGCAGGTGTCAGTGAGGCCTAACAAATGAAATTAACATTGTTTAAAGGGACTCTGTCACCAGTTTTAGCAAGACTTTGAAAATCCATAAAACATAAGTTAATATAAAACTAAAATAACATATGTTGTTGTCTATTGAATTATCTTCAAAATTATGTCTGAACCAGGGGAAAAGAGGTAATTCTGAGCAAAATGAAAATGTAAGCCCTCAAATTCGATGTAAGGTGGTAAATGCATTAATTTTTCAACAGTATCTTGTTGAAACTCATTTTGAATGATATATCCTGACACCAACTGGGTGGAGTCATCATTAATTAGTATATCTATTAAGAAAATATAAACTAAGATTTTTTTTTAGAAATATCAGCATCCTTTCAACAATACCGCCCATTCACACAAAATTTATGAAAAATTTTGCCCTTGCCATTTATGCCAATAATTATGGCAAGAGCTTGAATGGAAAGTCTAGGGTTCCCAAAATGTTGGGTGTGTAAAATCCTAAGGAAGTCTAACTCTATATACATGTATGTTTACATACACAGGCATACATACAAGTACATACAACATACATAAATACATACATACAAGGTACATACAACACAAACTAATTACTTTAATTAAGAAGACACACCTGCAGTCCATGGAAATGAATTAAGGCGCTCCTCAACAAGTTTTGCATCAATCTTATCGGTTTGAATAAGGTACTTGAGTTGTGCAGCAATAATATTTGTAGGGATGTTGTGCATCGTGTCAATAACAAGATCTTTAAAGATGTTGAAACCATAAAGCTTGTGTAATCTGTACAGGATAGTTAGTCCAGTATAGCCGCAGGATTTGCTCTTGCTTGCACGAACACTTTTCCGATCTTCTGCATCGACTTCTTTCAGTATATCTAACTCTTCTTCCATCTTTCTCTCTTTCCATGGATAACGTGCATGGTAGCGGTTTTCACCATAATAATAAGTACTCCCACCGTCCGGATTTAGTGTCCCTATAACAGATCATAATGGATATTGAGTAAAAGGTGTAAATACAAATCAATGATGCAGATTTCTAGTAGAAAAAAATACAACCTCATTTATCAAGAAACCTGAATGTCACTTGAAAGAAGACGTTATGAATTACATACTCTGCCATGAATTGATTTCTTTAATGACGAAGAAGATTTTATAATATCACCACTGTACTGCTGGTTTCATATTTTTACTTCCCTCTATAAAATCATTGTTGTTGTGTGAGTGCAGTGGCAAATAACCCTGTCTTCACCTTCTTCGATGTTAACAAGATTCTGTATTTTCTCGCAAATGATGCATATTAGTACCAACCAGCTTGCACTGCTGCTATATTTTAAGACATGAATATTGTTATCAACTCCTTCCTGATCATGAGGCAACGTAATGTAACTTCATTTATAATCATTTAAGTAAATGAAGCAATCTCAACTTACCCTTCAGCTTGTCCCTACGACATGGTTGCTGACCATGTTTAATAAATTTTCCCACTTCATGTTGGGCGGGGTAATCCCCTGTCCAAAGAAGGATCAAGGCCCGAATAGTCATCATCCCAGCAGGAAGACACTCAAATGACCTGGCATATTCAACCTGCAAGCCTAATCATTAAATACCATTTCATTTACTTAGGTGTGATTGCAATATTATTGTCTAGCCTATACCTATAAGGGAATAAGGCAGAGTTTTACAAAAATGTTTCAACAATTAATGACAGCGAGTATTTAATAAGGATATACCCAAACACAAGTAAAAATTCTGTTTTTCTTTTCGTTTGTTTAATCAGCTATTTGCTAGTTTGTACTCACAAATTGCTCCATGATTTTCATACTTCAGCTCAGTACACATACATTTTCCATGGGCATGGAGAACCTGATTTTGTTTTGCTTGCACAGACAAGCCAAAAAGTACCTTGCAACGTGTACATTATATTATTACACTACTCAAGTCGGGAAGCATGCATGTTCAAGTTATTGTCTGCAGTAAATGTATTTGACAAATTAAACTTGACAGACAAAGGACTTTTTGTTAATGAAGCAGTACCTGGGCCCAGAGTAGATGACAATCACTGAAGGATGTGATAAGAAAACAGAGGCAGAAAATGCTGTGGTCTTCCTCCAATTTCTTAATTAAGTATACAGGTGTTGGTAGTCAGACTAAGTCTTCCTAGCTGTGGACAACATAAATAATTAATGAATTTGAGAAATAAAATTATAATTACCATCAATAAAGATGTCCTCTACTTCAGTAATGAGAGGATGTAGAAATGGGTCAAGGGCACAAGGTCGTGCTTTAGGTAACTGGTATGAAGGTACAAAGCCCACAACATAAATCTCATCTGTGCTGCTTCTGTCAGTTTTGTACATATTAGCAATGGACACCTCAATGGCACCTAAATGTAAAGATATAATGACGAGATTCTGTCATAGTACAATTCCTCAATTCTTAGCTGCAGGTTTCACAACATAAATCTACATATATATACATACTTATAACCCACTGGTTAATTTGCGTGTGCTCTCGTACCTACATGCATACATACATAAATACATAAAATTAATAGCAATTCCATCTATCTGTCTGTCTGTCTGTCTATCTATATAAACATACTAATAATCAACACTTGACAACTAATTTGCTTAACTGTAGTTTTAGTACATACCACAACTGTGGGTTCCTGGGAACCCAAATGGCTGCCACCCATCCCAATGTCCAATCAGGGCAATATTTCGGGGGTCCCCCTTGGCATAGAGAGGGGTGTGCATCCATCTCGTTCTACATTCATCGCATGTGATGATATACTTCTCATTCTCTTCTGGAGATGCTAGGACTTCATCAATGCTTATTACATTTCTGCACTGCTGACACTTAACTGGAAGCATCCACTCAGCGTCTGGATTCCAAAACCACTTTAGTTCGTTGAAACGTGAACCGTCCCACACCTCCTTAAGTGTAAAATTGGCACCTTCACCTTGGAGCCAGTGTCCCTTTTCTTCCCAATGGGACATCATTTTGTGACACATGGCTTGATTGGCACACCAAAGCTGGATTTTGTCACTAATACCTAAATAGTAGTATTTAATGCTTCCTTTTTTCCCGCAGTGCCTACATAGTGAATCTGGGGTTTCCATAACATCCCAATGACAATAATGGCTTTCATCTAGACAAATATACAGCTCTCTTGGATCCTTGTATCCACAAGTCTTGAGGAGTTTTTGAGTTTCCCACCAGTTTCTAGGCCACAGCTCCTCTAGTTCAGCATCATTTCTACAAAACAATTCTTTTGAAAATGTAAGTACATCCTCAAAATCTGCAACTGATCCTTGCATTTGATCGACGAGGTTCAAAGCCTTCAGAATCGCACATGTAATCTCCATTTCTACAGTGTTAACACTGCTCGTGTGAGTATCACTCTCAGTGCTAGAATTTGCCAAAGATGGAACAGCTGAAGCACTTGGGATTGCTGAGTACAAGCCAGTATTGGCATTGCAATCCTCCATCCTGATCTCCTGTAAGTCACTCTCAGCAGCAATCATATCACCACATGAAGCTAAAGTTAAAGGGGCATCAGTTTCATTGAAACTGGGACTGGGTGGATCAGTGCTGTTCTCACTGCAATGTAGAGGATTGAACATTGTTTAAGGTAAGCTTACATAAAAAAGCAATGTTTGAATGAACAAACAAAATTCAAAACAAATATTGTTCTGTGTGATAAAATCAACAAGTGTAGTTTAAAATAAATGGCTCAAGATTGTATACAAGCCGCTTAAGTTTTACAAGAGATTTTCAAATTTTTAAGCTTATAGTCTTCCTTACCTCATCAAGCTTTGTAAGGCCTCGGTCTCTTTCCAATGAGAGTATTCCACTGAAGTTGACACCGCAGCATACCCACACAAATTGCAAGGACAGTGCACGTGCCTGTAACTTAATCTAGAACAGTGGCAAATAACTATATCTTGCCGCGACCAGGTCTCAAATCTTCGCCTTTTTGATCCGAGCATGGTTGAAAATAGGCTTGATCGATATCCAGCCGAAAATGGTGATTTACAAATTCCCCGCCAAAATTCCGAGACATTCCCTGTATGCGAGTGAGACTGGACACGATGTTGGCCATATTTGGACATAGCTTGTCCATATTTGGAGCTAACCTTTGCCAGAGTTCGCGCCAAGACTTTGTGTTCAGTTCGTCGTTCCGTTCTTGAAATGGAGTGGACGGTCGAAGACGTTCGAGGAAAGGTTCAATCGAAATTCAACGAAGACATCGCAAAAAAGTTCGAAGGTAAGTTTAAAAGTGACTAAGCTGAACCTAAGAAAACTTATTGTTGACAACAAGGCTGTTTTAATAGTAGTCTCTGCCCTGCTCAGTGTCAACTGCACAGATAATCTTGTTTGCCAGATCTCAATTTGCAATCAAGCTTAAGCTTAAATTTGTTTGTTTGTATTTTTGCGATGGAAGGAAAACGTATTGCTTGAGACAGAACTTGAAACAAATCCTAACAGCATTGATTGAAGTGAAAAGTGAAACGAGAGAGGAGTTTTAGTTTCTTTTATGACTTGTTCGAGGTTTATAGATGCAGACTGGCGGTGAACGATCTCCCGCGCGTTTCTCGAATCTCTGTTTTACCGAACCCACTCTTAGGGATAGAGCGTTCACCATTTGCAAGAAGATAAAAAAGGTCGGCATGGAATGGTCCCAGTGTTACTGTTTTAAATTCCTTTTGAAGCGGGCTGTACTATTTGACTTTTCAACCGAAAATCATGATCAAAATGCGCGCGAAAATGGATGATTTTCACTTGCCTTCCTATCGTCCAAAAATTTCATTGTTAATATACGTTTTGTTCTTTCAGAACAAAAGATAGATGGCAAGGCCTTGATATTCCTCGCCAAAGAGGGATCTGTATCCCAATTAAATGCATGCGGACTAAGCACAGTCGGGGAGCAGATGCATTTGAAGGAGTTAGTGTCTGAATTCCCGGTCGTTGCACATACAGGACAACGAAACAAACCATCTAAAATCAACATCAAGCAATTGTCAGAAATGAACCAACGTATTTACAAAGCCAAGTAAGTGCTCTTACCCATTACCGTAAACACCGGTGTATAAGCCGCATTTTTTTGCTCAAATCGAGGGTGCGGCTTATCTACGGGAACATCTGCAAAAGGTCATCGTACTTTCCGGTGATATAAGCTTATACAATGTAAGTTGACCAGACGTTTTGAGTCTCGAAATTAAGATTTTATTTATTAGAGGTGTATAACGTGGAACAAAAATTCTTTATTTATAGATAATGTAGAAAAGTGTCTTGTCTGTCTAACAGTGCGGCCAGAGCGCCTCCGAGACCAAAAATTAAATTGAACAATCCGCATCGAAGACGTAACGCACGAACGTGAGTGTTTTTTTTTTTTTATAAATTGTAAAATTTAGCCTCAAATTATCAAAATACCTGTGTTAAAACAGTGCTCACTATCTTTGTCAGACATTTCGAAGCTTTTAGCAATAAAGGAACACCGAAGACGAACGAAAGAAGGCAAAGAAAAGAGTCTGTAAACAAGCGGCCATCTTGGTTAACCTTAGTAACCAGGCTAAATAAAAACTTTTTTTTCAAAATTTGAGCTTCAAAACTCGGGGTGCGACTTATCTACGAGTGCGGCTTATAAACCGGTGTTATATATAATGAAAGTACAATTTGGTGAAACTAAAAGACAATGAATTAGGGGTGTACGTGGTGGTATATAGACCCAACATATAATGAGCCTACCGTTTTCAAGTGAATCTAAAATTGATTAATGTTGGACAGAAGTGAAATGCGTCTTCCAGAAACTGTACTAGTGGATAGATGTAGCTAAGGTAATTGCATTGACGTAACTCCCTAATTTTATTTTTTTTAAGGAGGAAAGCCATCAGGGCAGCGGTTATTGACCAATGGCCTGGAAATGAAATACCAACGTTTAAAAATAACAAAGAAGCCGAAGAGCAGCTAAAGAATTTGGTAGAACACCTTGAGGATGAATGTTCATTTCAACCTTTGGGTTTTGGAAAAGAAGGTATAAAACAGCATGTTCTTGACATCCTCAATGAACGTCGGCGACACGTGAGGAAAGGACATGACTATTCCTTGGTGAGCAAACATGATGATTGTACTATACTCATCAAACTGTACTGTTTTCAGTATAAGATAAAACATTCACTGTTAGTTGTCCTAAATATTATCTCAAGGGTGTTTGCACAAAAATCTTGTAACATTGGGTTTTTTTTTTTACATTTTGCTAGAGGTAGGATGAGCTGGTTACTCGTGTCAGAAATGCAAAAAATAGGGGGCCACTGACTTTGTTTCAGAGATAATACCCTGATTTTAAAAAATTGGCTTGAGTAAAAATAATTGTGATATGGCTTCAATAGCTGTTAGTGTAAATATACTAGCCATTTCCAGGTTGTATTCTGAAAGCATAAATAAATGGGTGGAGAGGTTGGCTGTGAGGGGAGGTTGGAGGCCATTACCAGGACTAATTTGTGAATTTTTTTAATTTAGTTGGTCAGGGAAATTTTACATTTGTCAGGGAAAAGTATTCACAATGTATTGTTTCTTTTCAATGTTAATTTCAGGTTGACAAGCGGACCATTAAAAGAAAAAAGATCAACGTTGGCATGGAGAGCAGTGATTCGACTGATTGCAATGAAGAGGTATGTATATAGCTCTACTATAGGTTTTTATTTTATGCAATGGCTGCCTCTGTGAGTAGGCAAGATGAAGCAAATCCTGTGATTGGCTGCCCTAGCTAACGGGCAAGATCAGTTGTATCTTGATTCTGTCTTGGTCCATAAAAATGCAAAAAGAACTTGGCCAACATCGATCCAGCCATCTTGATGTTGCACTTGGTCAATAATGCATATATATATATATATATATATATATATATATATATATATATATATATATATATATATATATATATGAGTACGATCAAGCCTGTACATGTCACTATGACAAAATCACATGTTCAGTGGGAAAAATCCTGCCTTTATGGACAACTTGACAATGGAGTGGTTTTGAAGACAGTATTGCAAAAAAGCTAAGGGAAGGTACATGTAGGAGTGAACATCTGCACTTGTACATATGCACTTAAATAATTTAATTGATGGGTTTCTTTAAGTGGGCCATGGATACATGTAACAATAGTATTATTTACTCTTTATTTTAAGCTGCTTTTTTATTCCAGCAGTGTCAGTACGGGCATTTTTTGAAAAAACGATTTTCTTTTTCAGTAAAAAAGTAATATTTCTTGTCAATTTTGTTTGCTAAACAGAGGGAAATTATATTAAACTGTCCAGGAGAATCCTGCTTTGTTTAAGACAGCAGTCAATAATAACTAAGACCCATTCTAAAATTTGCAGGTTGGGAAAGAAACAGTTAAAGAGAAAGACAGACCTAAGACTGTGTCTTGTGGAAGTTCAAGAAACAGCAGTTCTCCATGTTTCTCAGACCAATCTGGTGATACTGAAAAGGCTGATTCTAGTACTGATTATGTTGATGATCTTGATGATGATGTTGAGAAGGGGGAGGAAAATTCACATTCAACTCCAGGAGCAAAGCATCAAAGCTGTCTAAATCAAGATCTGCAGAGTAATAATGACAGTGATATCCAACCAGTTATGATGTCGACCCCTAAGGATATCTCTACAAAACATGGATTCTCAGGAAAGCAAACAGGTATAATTTCTTTTGAATGTTACCACAGATTTTGAAATTGTCATAACTTTGTTACAAGTCTTCTACTAATTGCTGCAGTTGTTATTATTGATTTTTTTAATTGCTCACACATTCAGAACCCCCTTTATATACCCAATGAAATTAAAGGACCCCACCTGAATTTCAACTTTTTTTTAAAATTATGTTTTGAAGTATTTGTGCATTTCTTTCAGGTCTCACAGAATCTGCAGCAAAGACAGTCATTTGTGTTGCATATAATGCAATAAAGATGTCAGATGTACAACGTAGCCAATTACAGTCTAGTGCAAGGCTCCTTGGTTTAAAAAATCTAGGAAACAAAGATAAGAGTCATTTGATTCATATTGTGGCAAAACATCTCATAGAGCAAAAGTACATTAAAATTGAAGGGAACTCGAAAAGCCCCAAAAGAGAGAATATTGTAAAACTGAAGCCATTCTAGGCAATCCAGACGTTTATGGCAATTAACTTGGAAGGTGACTTGTCCTAGAACTTCTTGCTTGGTGGTTTCTCAAAATGCTCATTGAGGCAGCTGGGAAAATTGAATGTTAATGTTTCTCAGAAAGTGTTTATACTGCAGTTGCCAGTATGGCAAGAATGGACTTTACCATTACACTTGTACATTCAGTTGTTAGGTTGAAATGTCCTTTGCAAGAGCAGTCAGTGTGAAGTGCAAACTGTATGTAAAATGAAAACTGCAGTGTAAATTATAAATTAAAGCTGAGTAATGTTCCTAAAAAGTTTCCAGTCTAGTCCAGGTAATATATACTTGATCTTCATTTTACCCTCATACAGAATGTTTAACACTGACTGCTTCTGTAAAGGGATAATGAATGCTTGATGGCATGGGTAAACCAACTCTGTGCATTCTTTGTAACCAGGGAACAAGATGCTCAAAGTAACATCCTTATTAGCAAGTTAATTTTCATTCCAGGGTAACTCTGATCATAAAAAGAGACACTGAGGTAGTACTTTTGTTCTGGTTGAGTTTTATTCAGTTGATGTTGTTTATATTTAATGTGCAGAGAATAAAGCACCTGTCAAAGAAAGCAGATAAAGTTGTTAGATAAGCCAAACATGCTAGGTACTCATTAAAGCTGCATTTAATTTGAGAACTAATTGTCCACAACGTCCTCAAGTTCTCAGTTCTTAACGTGAACATTTGATGTGCATGTAGTTGCATTCTATTTTTCCTAATAAATTTAGTAATTATCAGGTCTAGTTGAGAGTAGTATGTTACACATTTCTCTGTTTGAGCATGTAACAACAAAGAATTGAGTGATCATTAAAGGAAGTTTAATTTTAATTTTGATGGAGCATATTTTGTCTTTTTATTAAATCAAACATTAACATTGGTACAAATCAAGTCACTGTACGTGATGGGAAGTTACTTAAACATGCTTGTTTCTCCTATAAAACCCAAGATATTTTCAAATTATTCACCATTAATGGATCTATTATAAAAACCATCAATGGTAAGAAACTGGTTTTCCATTTGTGGGTAATTGCAATAAAAACTTTGGCATGATTTTTTAAAAAAACATTTTGGTTAAAAGTCAAAAAACATAATGGACCTAGATGAAAACATGTTTGTGTTTCCCCATAAAGCCTTCATGGTTTTGTCATATAAACAAAATGGTAAAAGCTTTAAAAACATTAATGGGTGTGGATGAAAACATGTTTGTGTTTTCACTTAATGCCATCATGGTTTTGCTTTAGAAACCATCTTGGTTAACAAATTATTTAAAAACATTAATGGACATACATGAAAACACATGGTGTGTTTTTTATTTAAAGCCATCATGTTTTTCCCATTTTTTCCATCATGGTTAACACCATAAAAAACTTGATGGGAAGTTATACAAACATTAATGTTTTAACAGCAAAAAACCATGATGTTTTACAGTTATTAACCATTGCTGGCTTTCATCTGAAAAAACATTCATGGGAAGACAGTTAAAACATTGATGTTTTAACAGCAAAAAACCATGATGTTTTACAGTTATAAACCATTGCTGGTTTTCATCTGAAAAAACATTCATGGTAAGAGTTCGGATTTTCCATCCATGGTTTTTACAATGGGAATTAGCAGAATTCCCATTCACAAAACCAGTCATGTTTTTTTGAAAAATTTTCCTGTGCATAGATAAACCTTTCAAAAGCTCACTAAAAAGAACCACAGGAAAGAACTGCTTGACAGCTTTCATATGGACGTGCACTTTCAGGAAAAATTATGTTCAGGAACATAAGAAAATTAAAGGGATATATATCTTTAATTAGCCATTTGCCAGCATAAGAAAGGCAAAAACAGTGACCACTATTCCAAAACAATTGATGTAATGATCTGCAGTGATGACAGCTTGTCTGAGTTGAAGCAATAAAGAATCAATTTATATTTATAGACGTCTGCAAATGAAATTCAAACACCATTTAATGATTTTGGGAAGAAAAAAATCAACTTTTAATATTATATTCGGCTTTAATTTTCAATTTGGCTCTCTTTCTGCAATAAGTTTAAATAAGCTTGCAGTTTTGAAATTCAAATGACCCTACTATAAATACACCTGGCGTAAATATATAAAGCACTAGAAAAGCTATTAACATCACTTAGTATCAACCAAAAAGCAAAACTGAATCAAATATTGTTTCCTCTACTGCGAGGATCCTGCAAATTAACATGAGGAGAGAATATGCTTTTTAATTTAGTTTACTGCTTCCAGACTAATGTAAAGTTTGCATTTGATACAGTTTAATTGGCAAGTCTGTCTTCCATATCACTCAAAAATTAAAAGCAATATTCTATTTCCAATCCTTAAAGAACCGCAGATAATTGTTATGAGACATATTTGAATGCTCAATCGGGCACTGTTTTTGCTGTAATCGACATGTGCAAAAACAACTACTATTCAAACGCGTTTCCTTCTTTATTCCCTGCCGCAGTTAAACATAGCCATGGCGTAAAAGACACCATTTGGATAACTAGAAATGTGGGAATCGTTAGTAAGATTCCAAGAAGAGCTAAAATATTTTGCAAAAGGTTTTCTATCATTAATGACAACCATGCATGAACGATTCGATGGTCCTGTCTTCGATTTCTATAAACTTGTAGCAGTGTAAAATCAGCACAGTAATAGCTTACTTTTTTTTTCGAAGCATCTCCCATCGACACTTTGGTAAAAGAACTTCAATCATATCTAAAGTTATCGATTTTTATTCATATATAATCGACAAAGAATAGGATAGAACCACAATATTGGTGACACACAGATTTTTAAGTTTAAATTCACCAACTCACCGGCCGCAACCTGCATTCACGATGCCCACAGAGTCTCGCTCGCAATGTTACTTGAACGATCTAAACAAACTTTCACCGACGTTCGATACGAAGCCAATCTGAGATCTACAAATCCAAGTAGGAAACACTAGCACCTGGTGTCATAAAGCTGGTAAAATTGGATTGTGTTGCGGTAAATTTCCTGTGAAAACAATTTGCCTCACAACGACAACGACTCGGTAAGCCGCAATTACAACGAAAGTTTTCGACTGTGATTGGTCGACAGCTACCACGTGATTTGTTGATTCCACGCCAATGAGGTCATGATCGCCATTTTGGCTCGTTTTTCAAACAGCACATTTTCAAAGTATTTCTAAAAGAGGTATTTTACGGCCCACGCGACAAATAAATTAAATTACCTTATTCAGATAAATATAAGTGAAAAAGAACAATGGCCGTGTGGCGAACAGTTGCTTGTCCAACTCGCTTTATTAAAGTTAAGCGAGTCGGCGAATTTCAATCCCGGGGGGGGGGGGGGGGGGGGGTACTCAACAAAGTTTTGTACGGGGATGCTCCGCCCCGAGGTCCAAACCCTTACCCTTTCATATACCGTTTTTGACAGAAAAGGTACCCCTTTCACATACCTTTCATTGAAAATGGTACCCCTTTCATATAGCCTTTACGTGCGTCTGTTTGATATATTTTGAAAGGCCCTTTTTATAATACTTAAATGGCAGGGTTCCCTACCTTTTTTATGCTTCAACAGCGTATTTTCGCTACCCTTTCCTATTCTTCGTGAAATCCCTACCCTTTCATATACTTCAACTCGTAAAATCCCGACCCTTTCATATACCTCCAGCCTCAAAAAGGTACCCCTTTCGGGCGGAGCATCCCCGTATAGCCCATTATATAGGGAGTACCTCCCCTCCGGGATTTCAATAGAATTCTCATTAAACTTAAGTAGGGACGGGCCATTAGATTTTTGAGGGAGGGGGGGGGGGGTGGTGGGGCAATACCAAAATAAAATTCGAGCACAGCCTTGAACTGCGGAAAAAAAATATCGTGCAAAACAAAAAACCCAGAAAAAAATTCCTGCAAAGCTTTATATTTTTAGAGCAGTTGGTCAGAACACAAATAAATCACAAGCTAGGAGACCACTGCCACTGGCAAAATGTCATATCTTGTCACTGTGCCAGCGTACGTGACACGCATTCCATGGAAATAGTGACGACATAGGAAACCAAAGCATCTCAGTTGGTAGTGCAACCACAGGGGGCCCACACAAACTGTGTGACCGTTGTTCGTATTTTTACAATGTAAATTTAGAGGAAATGTATGGGAATATCGAGAAGGTTCACTTATCGTAATATACTGCGATGAATATTTACATACAAGATCAAACTAAACGTATTTTTACCTGAAATGTTGTGTGGTGTCATTCTTGTAGCTGAAAACGGCGAAGGGTTTGAAGGGTTTTGTATGCAAAACCCCCCAAAACCCTTCAAATCGCTAAAATTCGCCGTTTTCAGCTACAAGAATGACACCACACAACATTTCAGGTAAAAATACGTTTAGTTTGATCTTGTATGTAAATATTCATCGCAGTATATTACGACAAGTGAACCTTTTCGATATTCCCATACATTTCCTCTAAATTTAAAAATACGAACAACGGTCACACAGTTTGTGTGGGCGCCCTGTGGTGCAACATGTATTTCTAGGACAAGTGGAACGTTTTTAAGCAACAACAAACACATTCTGACTCTGTAATATATTTCCATTCAATGTAGAACAACTGCTCATACAAATATATCTTTTATTTAAGTTGTTAAAAAAGGTGACAGGCCTAGCACAAATCCTGCTCGTCGCTAAAAGCATTTTCAGCTTTTACCTTTAGAAATCTACCCCCAAGTACGTGCCTGAGAGATTTTTCCTTTCAGGTCAAAATAAAGATATAACAGGCCTGTTGTTCTAAATGCTGTCGTTTCTTTGATCTTAGGAAAAAATCTCTAGCTGTGATACTGACAGGAGGAATTTACGCTTTCCAGAGCCGTTTAGAATATTTAATTATACGCCGTCGTTTGGCTCTTGGTATAACAATGGAGTTTCTTTGGCTCAATTTGAAAGAGTTGCAGGATCAGTAGTAGCTGCTTAAGTGGGAATTAACATTAGAAAGTCTTGTTCATTAAGTGAATTTAAACGCCTTCTCTATTATAATTTTTAAAAACGGCATTCATGGAAATCAGGTTTTTACGTCAGTGGCATATTGTTGTAAGTTAATATTTAATGTTAAGATTAGGATTTTAAGGTTTTAGTATGTTAGTCATTGTATAGGAATTTATTGTACCTGATGATTTTTACCGTGTATAAATAATAATTAAAGATTAAAGATTAATTATTCGCTGCTTAGGATCAGTTCATTTCTCACGGTCCGTGTATGTGAGCGCGTAAGTCAGCGGTTAGGCATAACTTGTGATATAGTGTTTCTTCATCACGACTAAAAGATTGTAAGATCCAAGTCTTATGTGATCATGATAGTCATGGTCTATATTGGAATAGTGGCATCTTGTAATTGTTTTTAGCTCCTCAGAGTTTATTCTGCAGAAGTTTATTCTGCAGAAGTACGGCGTCATTGCATCCAGTTTGAATATCCAGCATGATAGCTGTTTTGTAAATCTTACAGATGTAATTGTTCTTTTTTTGTATGACACTCTTTAAGCAAGACTCGAGTTTCGGTTCATTGGTGAACCTCATCAGTTGCTCCCATGTAGAGAGGTCTTGTAGAATGATTTGACGTTGTAGAATGTTAGCGACTCATGAGCTGAGTCTTGGGGAGGATCAAATGTTCTATCTTTTCATTGGCTTGTTTAGTTTAGCCAATAACAATGGTTTATTTTCGATCCGACGTAAGTTGTGTTTCTTTGTAGGCTTTTTAGCTTTTTTCTTAAGCATGTAAGATATTTTCTGACACAAGGAATGCCGCTCTTTTATAGTTGTACAGTGGCATTGTACGTACATGTATATCTCAATGGATGAGAAATACTTTGTTTATGTGTTGTACAACAAGCTTGTAATTGCAGGGGCGGCGCTACCGGTGGGGCAGGTGGGGCATTTGCCCCACCAACTTTCGACAGCTCAAAATGGCGGCGGGCGGAGATGAATAGTGTAGCAACATCCCGGCTTTAACCAGATCTGATGGCGGGCGCTTTAATGCATTAGAGTTTGCAAAATAAATATTCCGGCCGTTAATTAATCAAAAGCCTACAATTTTAGCATTGGAGATATTGCGACTTTCGACTGGAGATTGGATATTGTGAACCAAGCATTTCAATACCTCTTGAGATACTCAATATACCCCTTGAGATACTCGGACGTTTCCAAAGCCTTCCCACACTGAAAAGAACTGACAGAAAATATTCGAGTGACAGTCGAATTTACTTTGAACAAACAACCAAAATGGAGTTACACCCAAGTTTTAAAAAGTGTTTCGTGTACTTTTCATGAGAATTAAACTGAACTCAAAGCTGGCCTTGGAAACTGTTTCTCCGGTCTCAGGAACGCTGGAAATAGCATTTCACAGAGTTTCATTTCAAAAATTTCCCGGATGGCTGGTGTAAAGAAAATTGTAGGGGCAGTTACAACACCACGGCCAGGCTTCATGCTATCAAGCTGCTGTTACATCAGATCTGACTTGCTATAGTATTCCTGTCTATAGTATGGCCTTTCTAGTATTCCTAACACGCATATGAGTCAGGCATTAAAACATATAGAGTCGCAAAAAAATATCATGCAAGCAAATCACGGCAAAAAGAAAAATCCTGCACGGTCTCGAGCGTAGAAAAAAATATCTTGCACCACTTCGGTGAATAGTTGTTAAATATCGTTACAGTTTAAAAAGTTTGAAATATGGAACCAAGAAACATTATTGGTTACTACATTGACAGGTAAATAAAAAGTGTCGTATGACAAACTGACAAATATGATAGTTGACTAAATAATGACAGGCAGTTTTGCGAAGATAACATAATTAGTGCAGTTCATCGCGTTTATTAGTGTTTTTTGTTTTTGTTTTTTTAAACTTTTTAAATTGTAACGATATTAACGTATATACTCATTTTTATTTTAGCCCCCGTCGAAGGTTTGTGTTTCAAACCGAAATATCGGGCACAAAATATATATCTTTTATTTTACTTTATTTTTCTTGCCTCAATCTTTTCTCCGCCGTAAGGATCAGTTTGCCGTATTATTTTACATTTATTCAAGTTTTTCTGCTGATACAGATCTTTGTCACAGATCGGGCACCTCTCATTGGTTTGTAGTTGTGGTTCTTGCTGTTCATTATATAATTTAACGTGAGTATGTCTTAAACATAACACTCTGAGGGTCTGAGAGCCTAGGACAAAAAAAAAACACGAAAATACCTACCTTGTGTAGGACAACACCCTCTATTTTAGGACCCGCCTAGGACATGGCTTGTGCGCGGTTGTTGATCTAAGCTTTAAAAAAATGGTAGACGGATCTTTGAAAAGAATACGACTTCACCTGGTATATTCATGCAGTATAGTAATGCAGTTTGATTAACATAGGGAATTGATTTATGGGTTTGGTCTGAAATAGGGCATCGAATTTTGGGTCAGGTCTGAAATAGGGTAGGGAAAATCGCATCTAGTTGGTCTGAAATAGGGTAAGGGTTTTAAGAAGCGTGCCGCACACCCCACCCAAACTTTCGGGGAGTACCCCCTGGGGGCAAAGCATTCCTTTGGAAAACAGCTGTTGACTCTGACTAGGGTGCGATAAGTAAACACTTTAGCAAATCGGTATCCTCCGGCCTGGTCGAAGGGGAGGGATGGGACTCCGATATAAAAATGACGAGGGTACTCGTCGTGCCTTTTAGGGGTCAAAATTTGTAGATTGGTACCGCTTAGGGTGTTAAAATCTAAAATGACCACGGTTAGAATTACAGCTGTACCTTTTAGGGTATTGAGCCGAAAAAAATATGACAGAATATGTGTCCTGTGTTGTTTAAAATTGGTACCTCTTAGGGGTAAAAATATACCTGCCAACTGTTTCCGAGTGATAGGCGTGAGAATTTTTTCGTGGGAGTGCCAGGATTTCTGAAGGCGACCCGACCAAATTCGAAGAGAACCCGATCTATTACGAAGATGTCCGAAGATGTTTCGAAGAATTCGGAAGTTTCCATCCCTCAGCCAGCTGTAATTGTAAAGTTCAGAATGATAAAAACCTACAAAAGAGTGCCATATTTTCATGAGCGTAACTATATTTTTCGCTATTGGATCTTGGATCAGTTAAGACAGGCGTGAGAAATTTCTCTACAGGCGTGAGTAGGCGTGAGATGGGTGTTTTGAACTCGCAGGAGGCGTGAGACTTGGCAGGTACAGTGTATATAAAAATATATTTGAGAAATACCTATCAAACGAGATTCTGGTACCAGTTAAGTTTTATTTTTAAATTTCCGGCGAGCACCCCCGTCATTTTTATATGTGAGTCCTCCCGGGGGGGTTACCTGCCGGCGATCAACCCACTTTTTGCGCGCTAAAATAGGGCCTGATCCAAATAGAGCGGGCAAATAGAGCCTGGGCGCAGATTGGTCCAGATTGACCGGAGGGATCCAAAGTGGGCCGGCAGGTACTGCCTGGTCAGCCTTCCTTTGGTAGCAGCGCCAGTTCCCCCAAAGTTCGAGGTTGGTGCGGGAGGAGAACGTGCGAAAGGGAGAGGTGGCTTGCATAGCCAGTTCCCCCATAGGACGCGCGCGAGAGGGGAACGCGCGAAAAACAAACCGAACGGCAACGTCCGACAAGTAACGCGCGGCCGAACATGACGTAAATGGATTTTCGCGTGATCGAGGCGATTGCGTGGGTGGAGAGGAGACTGGTTTCCAGTCATCACTGTCGTTGGTTCTATTTTGAGAGTGAACTGAGTGTGTGTAAACCTACTTCAGACTTAGGAGAATTTTCCACCTTTATTGTACGCTTTTCTTCTGAGTTTCGCATCAATTCACGATGCCTAAGGAACGGACAGAAGTAAGCTGTTGTGTCAAGTACTTGCTGTTCTTTTTCAACGTATTTTTCTGGGTAAGTTTGTTAGACAAATAGACCCGGTGATTTGTTGACAACTGAAACGACCTTACAGGCTTATATATTGAAATTGAATACAGCACGAAATGGCACAACTTTTTCACTTGATCTTGTAGTTTTCTTGCTCTTTATTCTCGTCTTTGAAGAATCAGCTTTTCGATAATTTGAATTCCGCACTTCCGCTTTATAAAGATCCATTTGGCAAGGAGCTACATTATAAATACAACATAAGATTATGACATAGTAAGTTCTTACTTAGTTTAGAACAGAATGCATGTCTCTTCAAGTTAAGCTTATGTTCATTAAAGAATTCCAGGCTTCATATTAGATGCACCAACGCGTTTTTCACTTAGTTTATCCATTCACGATTGCTTTCGTGCCTTCAAAATTACAATATTGCCCTATATCATTACAGGGCTACTCACGTACACTTTAGCAGACTTCTCAGGACATCCATACTATCACTTCGCTTTCTTGTCGCAACTTGTTGTGGCAAGACACTTGTTTTATAGAAGCTGTCTTCCACCATTCATATATCCTTTGAGCTTTAAAGATCATTGTTATATAAAATAAACAACAGACAACTTGTATAATGAAGAGCGCGAGAACTGTTTATAATGTTGAAGGTTTTAAATCAAATTCCTCAATATTTCCAAGTGTCTTGTTTTTAGCTGTGCTTAACTGTTCATTTCCCATTTTCTTATGCCATTTATTTGATTTGTAAGGTAGCACAAAAACTAGTTTTTACATTTATTTTCATTGCTGTTTTCTGACTTGGCAACTGGTAGGTAATTCTTGAAATGTTCAGCTAAACTGTTTTCATGTGTACGTAACTAGACATTTCTCTTTATATTAATAATGTGGTATAATAACGAAGTTCACTGATTTTGAACCAGCTTATATTTAAGGCATGGCTAAACTAACAAACGTTGTTGTAAAAGCAAATTTTTCCTTGTTTAGCAACTTGAGAAACATGTCTTGAAAGCAATTCTTACTTCAGCAAGAAAATACTTTTGAGATGAGTAAAAGGCTTCCTAGACAAACTTTGCTTCTGAAACATGTTTGCCAGTTTTGCCATCTTAAAAGAAACATAGATATTTATCCAACAATGTTTACTACAGTGTAGTTAAGGCAGACCCTTAGTTTCGTCACAAAGGGAAGACTGAAGATCCTTGCTCAGACGGTTTATAAATTTGTCACCTTGTATAACCCATATGCTGTGAAACAGCCATGTGAATTTTGCAGCTGTTAGTAAATACTTGTAAACAGTAAAAAAGAAAAAGTGTTAGATCTAATAATACTGATAAAAGCTTATCATGTTTTATTGAAATTTATCCAAACAATATATTTATAAGGAAATATGGTATGTATTTTATTTACTTTAAAATTCCCGGTAGGAATGATCTTTCATTTTGCCCTTGCCATTTTAATGAAGATGCTATGATGAAATTGCATTTAAATTGCTCATTCTCTCTCATAGCTCATTGGGGGTCTGACTGTTGGTATTGGACTCTATGCACGTTTTGAAAAAACGGCATATCAAGACTTCTTTAATGACATTGTTATGGACCCAGCGTTTGCGCTGATCATTGTTGGCAGCATCATGTTTATTCTTGGATTCACTGGATGTATTGGTGCTTTAAGGGAAAATGTCTGCCTGCTAAAATTTGTAAGTTGAGTTCGTTTCACTGTACCTAGTAAATTACCACTAATTCTTGTTCAATTGTTCAATTTCACAAGAACCTAGGTTCATGAACGGGTATGGGTTTAAGTCTAATCCTACCCCTTGTAAAATTTTTGGCGCGATTTTTGGAGCGTGGTGCAATCGCGGTCAACATCACGCCGTGATAAAAAAATCGCGGCGGCCAAAAACGCGCCGCGAATAATGGCGTGATCGCGGCAAGATTCACGGCGCGATATAAAAATCCGCCCCGCGATTTTTCAGTCGCGGCGGCCAAAACGCCGTACAGGGATGCTCAGTCCCAAGGTCCAAACCCGTACCATTTCATATACCATTTTTGACAGAAAAGGTACCCCTTTCATATACATGTACCTTTCATTGAAAATGGTATCCCTTTCATTCATGTATATGTTGTGGTTCAAATTTTTCTTTGGTTTAAATTTTTTTAAACCAGTTTAATTTTTGTTTTCTTTTGTCTCAGATTTATAACCATATTCTGAGACAAAGGAAAACAAAAATCAAACTGGTTTAAAAAAATTTAAACCAAAGAAAAATTTGAACCACAACATACCTTTCATTGAAAATGGTACCCCTTTCTTATAGCCTTTACATGCGTCTTTTTGATATATTTTGAAAGGCCCATTTATAATACTTAAATGGCAGTTTTCCCTACCCTTTTTTATGCTTCAACTTGTGTTTTCCCTACCCTTTCCTATTCTTTGTGAAATCCCTACCCTTTCATATACTTCAACTCGTGAAATCCCAACCCTTTTAAATACCTCCAGCCTGAAAAAGGTACCTCTTTCGGGCGGAGTACCCCCCCCCCCCCCCCCCCGGGATGAAGAAGCACTATTCCTTCCAGATTTTATCAGTAAGATATAGTTATTTTTTGTTTCACTAGGTATTGCAACTTACCATCAAGAAAAAATGGTCCCTCCTCACTGCTTTACCCTATGCCATACACTTTTAAAGATTTTGTAAAGATTTTGTTAAATGTTAATGTCATTACTTTACTCATGTGTTGCTTAGATAGCTACATGTTCTGTTGTAATCCGTACTTTTACTTTTTGTGTTATGTTGTATTGTTAAGGCTTGTAAATGTATTTATTTGACCAAATTTCAATAAAATATGCAACTATAAAAAAAATCGCATTGCATGCTACGTGATTCTCATAGCATGCGATGTAAGTATCATGATTTAAAATTCTTGACAATCTTAATTGTGATAGGCTATTGTAATGCTTAACAATAGTAGGCAAACAAATTTGATGTCGTTTCGAGCAAAATTACGACTGGTAGTGTTTTTTTTTTGTCCATGTGTTTTTTAACTTTTGTGAATTTTGTGAATTTACTTGAAATTAACCTGGCATCATTTTGATATGACATGTACATGTACTTGTTCATGTGATGTTTCCATGGTAATTGTGGTTTAGATGGAACATTTAAGTTAAGCAAATATTATTAAATAATAAATGTTTGTGTTTATATTCTCTGTTGTAATTGATTTTATAGATGTGAAATAGATCATTAGACTAAGTACACTAAGTGAGTCACTTCAATGTGTGTACTGTACCTGTACCTATTTTGTTTTGCAGTTTTCTGTTATCCTAGCCATTATCTTCTTCCTCCAGTTATCCCTTGGAGTGTTTATCTTTGTGTTCCAAGATAAAGTAAGTCTTTGTAGTGGATGTGATAAGTGATGTACTATTGATCGATTGTGTAATTTATTCCAGAAAATATTCAGACCCCCACCACAGAGGGAATTTCAAACAGGACCCCCCCCCCCCCCCACCCCTTCGGATTTTCCATTTTCACAAGGAACCATGGAACCATTGACCCCACCCATCTGGAATTTCCACAGAAATATCTCCCACCCCCCATTCCCTCTGGAAAGTTTTTTTTCTTCCTTTAGAAGGGTTCAAGAGTTGAACAAGCACTAAACCAAAGGCTGCGTGTTGATAGGCATTCATTTGTTATTATTTATGTTATAAACAATCCTAAAACTGTGTTAAATGAATGCCGTAAATTAGCTTTAAAAAATAACCAACTCAATTTCCTCATACAAGATCCTGTCTAAAACTTACACAATATTGCTAGCACTCGAAGGGGATTTGCATTTTAAGCTCTCAACTTTAATACTAAAAAAATGTTCTGACGAAACTGACCCGTTGCGTAACTTAACATGAACACGCTCGTCAACAAACTGCAATACTACGATCAGTGAGAAAAAATTTTAAAAGGGAGAAATGAATGAGTATCTAGTTTTCTGTTGTTACCTGGCCATATTTCAACCTCCTGTAAAACAGATCACAAGTTTCTATAAAATTAATCTGCATGAATAGGTTTATCTGATTAACCCATTGACCATATTTGGGGTTACCTTGAAAGTGTTGCTGTTCTAAAACACTGAAGGCTAGAGTTTACTGAAAACGTCATTCTGACGTTGTCATTTTTCTTTGTTTAATTACAATAAAGGCTCAAATGTGGTGTATCTGCGATTTTTGGTAAATTCACAGCCATTTTTGATCTTTAGTAGCTGCCTGATGAGCATCATTAAGCTTGAAGGTAGTTCAGAGTCCACTTTCTCAATGAAGTGAGTTAGGTGTTGTACTTTGTTTATGAATTTGGCTCGTTGCTTGTTGAACTGGAAAAATGGCCGCTACGAAACGAAGTAGCTTTGGGACTCGACTCTGGATGAATTTCTTGACCTACCACGGCATATTTGGGAAGTTGTGACCACTGAAGAACACAACAAGCGTGATATTTCAGTGGTAGGTCGGAGTGGCTGTGGTCTTAGTATAAATATGAAATGTGTGGGGAAAGGAGCGAGCGCTGTCAAAAATTGTGGCTATTTCCCAGCATGCAGTGTGGTGGTGATGTTGAAAATCGAGGCAAGGTCAGTATGCACTAGAACGAGAGGCTGTAGCTTGGTCCGAGCAACCAATAAGAGCAAAAAAATTCACTGTTAAGCTAGGACTAGGACTGAATTTTGCTGTGAATGTTGACTTTTGGGTTTGCCACTATGATTTGAATAAAAAAAAACTAAAGGCAAAAACATGATTTTTGTTGTTTTTCTATGAAGTTAAAACAGTCATTTTTGTTATTGTCCAAATTCAAACGCTGATATTCTGCAAAAATTGCTGACTTTCTTGTGTTTATTGGGTATCTCAATTTGAGGGACTTTCTAGTCAATGCTCACAACTGCTAGTTAAGACAATGTTCGCACAATTGAGAAAGTTCCAAATTATTTTTTAAAGCAGTGTACTCTTGTACGGGTGGTTTCGGGTGGTTCAGGTGAGAATGGGTTAAAATCAATGATCAATATTGGTTTAGACAATCCAATTAATTCTAATGATCCATTATTAATAAAATTCTTTTAACCAATTCCCATCACTAGATGTGATATTAATACCAATAATTTAATTTTATTCTTTCAAGGTGCGATTTAATATTTATTTTGCATATATCGTATACTATCAGGACGCCGTTAGACATTTGCATTTTATCTTTTGCTGAAGAAGGCAACAGTAGTTGCCGAAAAGTCCAACACAACATTTTTAGCCAGTGTCAACTTTTTAATATCTTTTTATAGTGAGTTGTGGCATTGCCTAAATTTGCTGATCATTTATAAATTAACTATAGTGGATTATCAGCCCACCACCAGGACTGACACTTATTTTGAAGTAGCTGGGAAAATGGAAAAAAGGAGTTTTTTAAAAAAGGGGTTTTATCAGTGGTGAAGACTTTCTTGTCTAACAAAGTAGCTGGATATCAGAATAATTCTGATACCCAGCTACAAACAGCAGACAGCAGACAGCCTGGGGATTTGCTACAGCTATTGCAATATTGTAATGGCTTTGGCAAATCCCCAGGCTGTCTGCCCTTATTGACTGCCTTGAGTCCATGTCATGTAACTGTTGTCAATATTTCACAAGCATTACAAGAATACAAAGAAAATAACCTGATTTCCTGATAAGAGTACATTGTATGTTAGTGTATCGCTTATGACCTCCTCCACACCAGTCAATTGCCTTAACCAACTAAGCTACAGACAAAGTTCTTGGCAAACTTAGTCATTTAACTGGGTTTATACGCAGATCCTCATACTGCTAAGATCATCTAGCTGTACCAGTAGTGTACAACAATGTATTGTACTGTAATAATAATTCATGCATTTAAGAAACACAAGATTTGACTGGTGTTATTATTTTTCAATTTTAGGTTGAAGGTATTGTCGCAGAAAAACTGACAAAAACCGTTCATGATTACAGAAACAATGTAGATTTGCAAGGTTTTATTGATGGAGTTCAACAGCAGGCGAGTTTTGTTAGTTTGTTGTGTTGAGCTATTTTTAAGGGCCAATTACATGAGCCCAGCTAACCCGGCCCAGTTTGCTGAGATCTTTGTACATCTGTTAAACAGACTAAAATCAACCTCCAGATTATATGACAACCGAGCCAGCCCAGCTTACTGGGTCAGCTCCTTTTAAGCTGTTCTTCTTACTCCAGCACTTGCTTGATAGGTCTTACAGGTGTAGAAAAAGTAACACAATTTGGAGAAATAAATTGGAGACAGTTGGAGTTTATGACCACTTTGTGCCTTCTCCCTATATATTAAAAGACATAGATATCACTTCCGACATATACCTTACATCCAGTTTCATCAGTACTGGTACAACTGACGCAGAAATTTACACCCATTAACTCCAAAGAGTGCCAAAAATCAGAATTCAAGAAAAATGTCAAATGTCATTTTGTAAAATATTGAAAAACAAATGGTACCATGCAAAAGTACTGCCGAAGAGGTTTCATTTGAATGGTCACACCATAGAATTTATTGAACAGACTCAAAAGTTAGAACAACATTTTACATGTCTTCATAATTGACTCTGGTAGTGAAGAGATTAAGTAAATATCTTGCTGGGTGTTTGTCAGTGATGACTTGTTCTCCCACTTATGCTGATGACAGTTATGTGATGTAATATTTTAATCACCTCTTATGTCTGAGTTTAACACCTATCACTCATAAATGTTACTATGTACAATGTACATGTATGTAACTCAGAGTCATTTTTGGAGGTGTGTTAAACAAAGTTGCCTATTAAAATTACCTTAGTTTTCAGTTTCTAACCCTAACCCTAACCCTAACTTGGTACATATTACCAATTTATTGTTAGACATCCCAAATCTTTCAGTTTAGTTTGTTTTAAATGGTTGTAATTGGCACCTTAGAACTTTTGTAGTACAGTCAACTCTCTCGTAAGCGGACACCCTCGGGAATTGAAAAAAGTGTCCATTAGTAGAACTGTCTGTTTACGAGAATTATTCCCATAAGCGGACACCAAAGAAAAATAGAGTGGATGTCCGCTTACGGGAGAGTTATGCAGAGTTATGGGCGGGTTGCTGCCTATTTTAGAAGATTGCAGTATTGAAACCAAACCACATCCAAGGAACACACTAACACAGTTACTGGATTAGATGAGATACTTGGTCACATTCCTTTGAGGATGGCTGTATTTGTAAAGCGCGGAACAAACAAAGGGAAAGCCATCATAATGGGTAAACATCCCGGGTAAACGTGTCAACAGAGGAGCTGGGTACGGTCTGGAAATTCCTTGTAAATACTTTTTTATGGTGATGTTAAAACATCTTTCGTGACCATGGCTCAAGTCCAAGCGTGACTACTGGGATACAGTGTTCGGTACAGTCAGTGATTGAAAACAGAAACAAGAAGGAAAGTAGACCATGACAAATGTGGCCATAACCTGACACTACAAATGTTACGTCGGAGTCTTGTTAATGTCAAACGAACGGACAGCTTGTTTTCCCGCAGACAAATGGAGATTTGACAAAACTGATCCCCACTGTTCTGTTGCTTTGTCAAATAGTCATATTTTTGCTGATTTATTGCAAATTAAAGACAAATTTCATTACCAAGAGTCCATTATTAAACATGAACTGTCCACTTACGAGAGAGCGTAAACAAAAGAAAAATCCAATTTTCAGTTTCAAAAGTGTCCACGTCCGCTCACGAGAGAGTGTCCGCTTACGGGAATGCCTAAATACAGAGTTTGACTGGGAGGTAAAACGGGGATTTGAAAAGGCGTCCGTAAGTAGAGCTGTCTGCTTACGAGAGTGTCAGTTAGCGGAGAGTTGACTGTATAACACATTATAAGACAGTGTAATTATTAAAATTAAAAACGTTGTGCTTAGTCCTTGGTGTATGACTCTACATTGTATCCAATTGGCCCACTAGACCAGTGAAACTGTTTAAAGCTGCCAATTATATATTAAGTATCTATTATTGAGATTGAAATTTAAACTTGGAACTGTTTAATTTCCATTAATTTCTATTTTGCCTCCAATAGTTTAAGTGCTGTGGTGGTACTGGGTATGATGACTGGCAAAATAACATCTATTTCAACTGTTCATCTCCCGGTGCAGAAGCTTGTGGTGTTCCATTTTCTTGTTGCAAAACGGTCTGTCAAACTTGTTCCTTTAAAAGTCAGAGTTTGTAGTAATTGCCCCTCTATCTGCCCCCCCCCCCCCCCCCCACATCAAAGATCTAAGGAAAGAAAAAAGAACTGAAAGTACATGTATCTGTTGTGGTTTAAATAATATTTTTGGTTTGACATTTTACAAACCAGTTTAATATTTAGTTTGCTTTAGCCCCATTCACACCAGTGGTTAAACATGACTTGTTTAAATGTTGTTTAGTTTAACTACTTTTAGTCGCTATCTTGAATGCTTTTTAATGTATGTGACTCAAACTACCTGGAATACTAATAGAATTCAATAAAATTTCTTCAGGAAAATTTTCCTCCAATATTAAGGGAGGCTAGGAGGTATTTTAAACTAGACAACATTATTTTAAACACGTTTAAGCGTTGGTGTGAATGGGGTAATTGTCTGAGAACTTATCGTAATGAAACTGTGACAAAGGAAAATAAATTAAGACCATAACCAAATGAAGGGCTTGGTCAAAACTGTGCAGATAATTAATAATAAATGGATAATTTGCAGGAAAAATGAAGTTGCTCTATTTAGTTGGCTTATTATTCGCACACGCTCATGTCTGTGCAGTAAACATGGATCCATTTTCATTTTTTATTAGAGGGCTTGTTATCGAAAATATTGGACTTAAAAGTTGCCTAAATCAACCCGAAAATCAAGATATTCAACCATATGAATTCATATTTACCCAGAAAGTGTACTGGAGATGCTGTAAACCTTATTTGATTTCTAAGTGTCACATACATCAGTTCTGTAATTTTAAGAAAAACTAAATAATGGCAAAACCCAACCTGTTGCTTGTTTTGTTTCTGTTAATCAGATCAAGGGATCCTGAATCTAAAAATATATAATTATATATATTGTGTTCTTTTTTTTATAATGAAAATACAGGATCTTAAATTGGCCTGATTGAATCTCTTTTACTTTAACATACATGAAGCATTAATTTATTTAGCAAGAAAGTGCTTTCTAGGCTCAAAAACACAGTTTTGGAAGTAAAAAAACTGTGAGCATTTGACATGAGGCGATTTTGCCTCCAGCCCTTTAATTAAATTAACATTCACTCAGACAAGTTACTGACTGCGTCACTAAACCAGTCAACTTACTTTGCTTGATGATATTTTAAATTTTGTTCCATTTGTATTTCAGGATATTTTAAACACACAGTGTGGTTATAAGATCAGATTAAGCAAACATACTGTAAGTACCGTAAATCTTTTTTCTTTCTTTCTTTTATTTTTCTACTCTTAATTTAATAGGTTTTCATGTAATATTTCAAACACAAGGACGAGTGTTTTGTCAGGATTTCCAAACACCAAGAAGTGGTGATCAGCTTCAAATTTCTCCTTGTAATATCAATGCCTTATCAATCAAAAAGGTCATGAGAATTTAGGACATGATCACACAAGATGAATTCTATTGATATCCAAACAATTTCTCCCCACTACTTCTATAGGAAATGTATAGGGACAAGAAATGAGAATTTAAATTTTAATGTTAGGGCTTAAAGGGTTAAATTAATGCCAAGAAAATGAAGGAATGAAATTGTGGAAATCTGTGCTGATTAAGATTGGGTTTCCATGCCACTGTTATGCTTATGATTTTCTTTGCTCAAATGTGATGAGTTGTTAATGAGTTTGAGAATAATATTTCAACTACTATTATGTGGCTTACAAACTCTTAAATTGCCCCAACAAAAGAACAAAATGGGGTGTGCAAAATAAGGCAGTAGGTGTCTTTTGATGTAACATCAAATTCTCCCTGTGTTTACAAGGGAATACACTAGGCAATTTGGAATGAGAATCTAGCAGTTTATCAGAAGTCCCTAAGGGTTTTTTCAGGCACCCCTTCAAATAGTCTTTTCTTTTTTTTTCTTATATCAAAGTTAACATACCTTACTGTGCAAATAATTCATTTTGCAATGTCATGCCACATCGTGTATCGAGCATGCACTAAGGAAAAATCCAAACACATCAAGGGCTGGTAGCCGCTGTGTTAACTTTGCATGGATTTTACTTGATTGGATGGTCGGTGACCCCTATTTTTTGTTTTATATATCAGTTTTTATACCGACGCTCTACGTGTTATGAAAAAATGAAAAACTCTGTCTTTATTTTAATAGCTGTATAGCATTTAAAACTAGCAGTAATCACAGATCATGGAGACGCGTTCGACGGAATTTCCGGCAGAAATGAGCCCCTGAAAAAAAACCAATAGGGGGGCCATTTGGAAGACCGTCTACCAAAAAATCTCAAATTTGTCTCCAACACAAAATCAGGATTGCGTTCTTCGAACGCGATTATCCTCCTTATAAGTTAGTTACTGTAATTAATTGAGAGTATGATACCAGTTGAAATTATTTATACTCAATAGATAAAAATTGACTAAGAATTAAGCTTGTCTCTAGTGATTTATCTTTGATATTTTCCAACCAAAAGTCATGGAGAACATATCACGCTTAATATGAGGGCAGATTTTTCAAAATCAGGGTATTTTCTGCGCACATTATCTGTGAAACAAATTCTGTTACCCACAAATATTTTTTGCATTTCTGATATAGGTTATTCATTATCTAGTAGCAACAATAGTTTTAAAAAAATCTGACCAGTAGTCAAGAAGATTTCTGTGCAAAATGTCCCTAGTGTCCATTAATTTAAACCATACATGTAGGCATGTTAACACAGAGTCAATTTTATGCAATTCCAGTTCACTTGACTAGTATGTTATATATGTTTGCAATTGGACTCCTTGACTATATATTAGGGTTCAGCAACCACGACGGCAACAGCAGCAAGAATAGCATAAAACATTAGGTTTAAAATGAGTGAAAACAATGCCTCTGCACACATGCATTTTACATTGCACATAGAACATTTCTTTACCATTCCCTGCAAAACAACAACATTATTTTGTAGAGAACGTGAACACACCATAGTTCAGTTACCTTTTAACAACAACAACAACAACAACAAGTTCTTATTTCAAAATGAATTTTAAGTTTACAAAGGTTTTGCCTGCAATTAGCAAGGGCTATTCCTTTTGAACTGGAAAGCCATGCCTACATATTGAGTTCCTAGTTCCTAGACAAACTAAACAAATTGGAACAATTGCAAAGTAGGTTAAAATAGCACAATTTTTTTTTTCAAGTGATGTTTTTCTTGGCATTGCCATTGTTGTTGCTTTAGTTCCCAACTGTGTATCATTGCTCACTCACTGGTAGTTGTATTGTTGCTTCAGGACACACAGAGAGCTGATATAATTTTCACCAGAGGCTGTATCGATGCTGTTAAAGAGTGGTTCAAAGACAACATGATCGTTATTGGTGGAGTAGCAGTTGGTCTGGCTTTGATGCAGGTGACTCTTTCACAAAAACTATAAATTCCTCATAAGAAATTAACAGTAAAAAAAAAAACACCTTCAAATTATTATTTCAAGTGCATAAAAAACACCAGTGGGGAACATCAATTGCATTGAGGCCTATACTGGCTAGCAGGACCTAGCTTTATAACTGAATACACTTTCTAATAATATAAACAACACGAGGAAGAGTGTTTCATCAGAATATCCAAACACTGAGAAGTGGGTTACATTCCAGCCCCCGCCTCTTTTGAGTGTTTGATTCAGCTTCTCAAAACAATAATAATTCTTGGACAAATTCAAAGCAAACATTCACCACATTTTATGGTAATAGACAACTTGAGAGTGCATGTATGTTTTGCTTATGAGCCTTTTGGTTTTTGTAGATCATGGGAATTTGTTTTGCAAACAGCCTTATATCAGATATCAAGATGCAGATGGCTAGATGGGAGAGAGACTACTGAGACCCGACTGTGTTCTTCAAAGTACCACGGCAATTTTTTGTATATTTTTGAAATACTGCAGTGCTAACAAGTACATGTATGTGGAATGTAATTCTGCGTACCCTGCTATCTATTCAACTTGCAAGCAAAAGTTAAAATTTGACACATCTGTAAAATATATTGTAATTAAGAGAACAATTTGCTATGCTCAGAAAGTGATTTACTTCATTTGCTGAAGTTACTGCAATTGCAAAGATACTAACATTCCTAAACAAATCAAAATTATTGGGGTTCTGATTTGGAGTTGTGGGAGAGGCTTTTCTCTAGATAAGAATACCCAAAGAGAGAATATTAGTTTTCTAATAATATATTAAAAAGATCAGCATGTTTTATAACCTGTGATCAGGCGCTCTTTTTTTGTAGGGAAAGTCGGTGGAATGGGGGAAGGGAAGAAGATAGGAGAGGAAAACAAAAAGAATGCATGATATATTAAAAAATTTATTTAACAACCTGCCGGCGGCCCCCGAATTAAGAAATCTGTCAACAGCCAATCGGATTTTACCGGATATCACATTGCTTGTTGTTTTTAGTTGACACTTGGCAGGAAATTATACGATGGCGGCAGTTGCAAAGTCTGCTGCAAGTTAAATTGTTTGATTTTCTGATCAGTCATGGCAAGTTGAGATGTCGCTATAAACAAGATCATTGCACAAGCACTTCTACTTTTGCGAAACCAAGTGAACTGTAGGTGCACTTTGGAAAGAGCTGCGGAACAGCTGAAAGCATTATTTTATCAGATTTGATCAAGAGCATGGGCATAATGGACATCCATTCTGCAGCAGCAAGGCTCGCGGAATTGTGGGAAATTTGTTGCAACTGACAGTGCAACAAAACAGCTCCACATTAATTCGCCAAGGAGATTGACTCCAAGTTCTAATCAGAAAAAAATCAGATTCTGGCTTTTTGGTAGACGGTTCGTTAAATAATTATATCAGGAGTTTGTTTTCTCCTCCAGGCACCCTTCCGCTGGCTTTTGCTTGTTTGCACTCTTGTGCTGCGAAATTAAAGAGCACCTGATCTCAGGTTACATGTTTTAGGCATTCAAAAGAAATTTTTAAAAAGATATCTCCATTGAAATGATTACATCCATTCATGGTTGCTATATATTGATTGCACATTTTTGTTCAGAATGCTTTTTGCAAATTTTCAGCAGAGTGTAAAATTTTTAGATGTTAATATAATTATATGATACATTTTAAAACACCATAAGGCCTCTGTGGTAGAGTCATGGTGTACAGATACCTCGATAACGTCTGGTAGAAATCTTACACATGATTTTAGTAAGATCCTAATGGGATCTTATAGGATCTTAACCTACAATCTTATACAAGAAGGGCATCCTATAGTTATTTAGGCCAAACAGAAATGATAGTTCTTGAGAATTCAAACTCTCTAAGAACTCATGAGAGTCAATAAGAGCACCTGAGCGTTGAGGCTAAATGGGAGCAAGAGTTGGGGTCTCTGCCGTCGTGTTGTTTCCTTAGACAAGAAACTTTACTCCACACTGTCTCTCCACCCAGGTATATAAATGGGTACCGGCGACAAAATGCTGGGGGTAACCCTGCAACAGACTAGCATCCCATCCAGGGGGGGAGTAGCAATATTCCTAGTTGCTTCATGCTACGGAAACCGGGTTAAGCTCTGGCCGTGTGGGCCATTGGCCCGAGTGCGACTTTACCTTATAGACTTGATTAAAAGTTTGAGTGGATTCGAAATCTTAGAGAGCGCATGAGAGTCTCAAGCCAAACAAAAGAGCGAGAATTTGAACTCTTGTCAACTGTCATTCTTATTTGGCCCAGGCTTTAGTCCTACCTTAGAAACTTACAGGATCTTACAAGGTGTTACTAATTTTAACTATGTGGGAAAGTGAAGAAAGTAGCTGAGGAAAATTGGTTTCTGGTGTTGTCAGTGTTTTGTTTTTCTATCAAAGTAGCCGGAGCTTAAACACATGATAGGCCCGGGAAAATCCCCAGCTCCCTGTTTTTATTCACAGCCCTAATGTAAAGGATTTCTACCAGGGGATGCCACATCGTTAACATTTTGGACCCATTTTTGCCACAAACTGCCTTTTTCGAAATTGTACTGTTTTGATAGTTCAGGCAGTTTTGGAGTATGTAGGTCAAGTAGGATGATGCTTGCCTGCATGATGTATATCCCTTGTGATTTGTATCCCTTGTGATTTGTACATACCAAATTGAAAGCTATTGTCAGTCTTGGTTTCATATACTACGTGGACGTTGTCACCTGAAAGCAAAACAGTTTTTTAATCCCCTCATACCCCCCCCCCCCTCTACCCACACCTCTTTACAAAATTTTTTTCCCAAGGTTTGTTTCCCTATGGCAACATGGACATAAAGAGACTATTTTGCTTTTTGTTGACATAAAACATGAAGGGGACCTTCACATTCAATTGAAGTTGAATAAAACTCAGTTTTACTTGTTTTAATTTTGGATGCAGCTATTTTAAAACTTTCTGTTAGTATGAGTTCTCAGTCTTCCTTTCGAAGGTCAGGAATTGAGAATCCTGCATTACTTATTACACATCAAGGTAATATAATATTACAATGACTTTGGCCTTCAAACATTGCATACCTGCAATCATCAACTCCAATCTAATGTGAGGTCATCTGTGGTTCATTATACATGCTAATGTAGAGTACAACAGCAGAACAACATATTTTATATATTCTTTACGCATCTGTGTTGGTAAATGTTCAGGAGGCAGGTCTTCCTTTGCTTTACAGCTGAGCTGATTTTAAAGTGACTTCGTGACTGTGGGTTGGTTTGCTGCTCGTACTTAACTCTTTATTTTCAGAGATACCTTGAATAATGTAATGTTCTAACTTTTGAGTCTGTGCAGTGGTGGCAGAAACAATAAAATCGTTTGTATAAAAGTAGAGTTTTATTCTCAAAGGATGGAAATTTCATTGTTCCGACCACCAACACGGCCGCCCTGAAAACCATCTATCCCAGGGGGGGGGGGGGGGGGGAGACTTTCATATAAAAATGACGGGGGTGCTTGTCTGAAATTTTGGAAAAAAACAGAATCTTGTTGATGGGTGTGGCTCAAGTGAACTTTTACCCCTAAGAGGTTCCAATTCTAAAACAATACATGTCATATTCTGTCATATTTTTTTGGGCTTATACCCTAAAAGGTACGGCAATAATTCTAACTGTGGTCATTTAGATTTAAGTACCCTAAGTGGTACCAATCTACAAATTTTGACCCCTAAAAGGTGCGACAAGCACCCCCGTCAATTTTATATGGGAATCCCCCCTCGGGCCATCTATACAAATGAAAGTTACTGAGTGTTAATGTATTACACTACACAGGGTGGTTCAAACTTTTAAATCCAGTCTGCCATTCTAAAGAAATTTTTTCCATCCTTAAATGTGAATCAAGTTCATCTGTTGTTATTTCTGATCTGAAATAAGAAGGCTGTGAACAGGAAAATAAGTTGATTGGGTAAAGACAAAAGTTTGGAACAGAGAACCGGTTTGTAAGTTGTTCCTCATTGCTTTCTAAACATGTTGAGCTTCTTTTTGCATGCATGGTTTTAAGCAATATGCATACTGACAACACTCTTAAAAGAGTGTTGTCAGTATGCGCATTGGCATGAATTTTTAGGAAAGTGTTTAGTAATCAAGTCGTTGCATGGAGTGGATTTTCAGAGCTAGTTAATGCTGCTTCAATCTTGTGTAAATAAAAGATTTTTTATTGAACCTTGCTGATCCTTGTTACGTTGAATTTGCTCCTGACTACTCAGTTTACTTCGGGAATTTTACCTGCAACCCAAGGTTGAGACTCGTGCCGCTTTTGCCACAAAATTATTCAAAACGTTGCTTTTAGTTCAATGCGAATTTTATAAAAAGTAAACCGTGCAGTCAAGGCTAAACCAGGGGTCAATTTAATAAAGTGTAGCTATTGTTTTCAACCTCTGAAACAATTGCAACACTTGTAAATTGCACTTGTAAAAGTTTTATTAAATTGACCACAGGTTAATATTTTTTGCAATTTCAATTTTCAATCGTGTTAAAATTGCCTGATATAAAGTACTCATTGAAATAAGAAAATGTCTTAAAAGCGAAGAAAATGTTTAAAACAGCCCTTTAAAATCATTTCAAAAAGGTTGAATTAGGTTAAGGACTCACAAAATCACAAAATCAAGTCTTGTAATTAGTTTCGGACTAATAATGCTTACTAGAAGGAAGCATATAAATAGACTTAGGGGCGGATTAAGGAGAGGGAATTTTCTGGGAAATTTTTTTTTGAAACAACGTCTATCGGGTGGCATTTTGAGATAGATGACTCAAATTTAATTTACTTCCATACCACTCTGGTGAATTGGACATATTATTAAAATGTCGGGGGGGGGGGGGGGGGGGGGTCATGCCCCCGGACTCCTCTAGAAAGGCGCGAGCAGGTATGGCCCCCTCTTTCTAAAATTCCAGGATCCGCCCCTGATGGTGCCGGACTTGAAATCCCACGTCGCTCAGCGCGATGAGTCTTAAACCGTGGTGGACTGTAAGCCAGTTGTAAAATTTGCGCGGCTTTGCAAGTTTTGCTCGAGCGAGAGAAAATGCCGAATCCTTGTAAAGTTTGCGGCAAACAAGACGGCAAAAAATGCGGAAAGTGTCGCACAGTGTATTATTGCTCGGTTCAGTGCCAAAAAAAGGATTGGAAAAGCCACAAGGGAACATGTAACTCGCGGCAACCAGCAACGCCAGTCGATTTAGAAAACAACTCCGACGCGCACGCCAAAGCAATTTTTCGCGAGCCGTTCACAATCGAAAGCTTTATTCCTCACGTGGAGAAAATCAAGGACAATACTAAACTCTGTGCACTTTCGTGGGTTGATTTACGAAAGGCTGGGATGATGGACGTCGATACTTCGCTTGCTACTTGTTTCTGTTACTTCACAAGCAAAGGATATGTTCGCGAACACATGATATGCATGCCAGCGCCTCCACCGTTGCATGCTTTGCAGCAAATCATCAACCAGTTTCATGCTCATGCCTTCAGCTTGTCCGTGGAGATAAGGCATAGAAATCGTCATACGTTGGCTGTCATGAAGGAAGGAGTGTTGCTACAAGTCAGCGCTAGAGGCTACGACAAGAAGTTCTTCTTTGACCAAACCCGTGAAGGAAGGAGCGAAACTGGCGTACTGTTGTCAGTAGAAGATCCTGAGGAGTGCAATATTTCATTGTTTGATAGTTCACGCGTTACGTTTCATTGACTCTTATGACAGAAGCTCTTTAACATGCATGTTTATAGATCACTTGTAAGCGGCCATTCTAGGGGACGGGGGTGACCCTGGGATCCCTGGGCATATTTGCACCATAAAATCAAGAGGGTCCTGAATGAGTAGAATGGAACTGGGATTTGCCTATTTTTGAACTGGGAAAATGGGATTTAGGGCACTGGGACTGGGAATCCTAAACACAAAATTGGGAATGGCAAACACATCTATACATTACACACCCTAAATAATTTTGCTTCAATAACAGTCTATGAAACCAGTGCAGTGCATTGATGACTCTTAAAAGTCCTCAGAGTGTTTTTCTGCTGTTGTGTGTCAGTGAGTTAATTGCACAGCGGTACAGCTGCAACTGGGCATTTTCAAAATATCCTGAGGCAACATGGTGGTGAATACTGGTAAACCTTTTCCAACTGTAGTCATAGAAATCAAGTACATTTCAACAAATAATCTAGCAATACACACAGAAAATTGTAAATTGAACATTCATTTGAACTGTTCACTCAAAGAACTGGACAAGGCATTGTTACAGATGAACTTGAGGAATCTGCATTTCTGGGGCCAGTCGGGGATCCAGACTGGTGTGGGGAGTGGGGTGGTGGTCTCCAGATCTGTCCCCTGGATCCGCCATTGGTAGCAATGCCTTACATGACTATCATGTACTGGGATTTCTCTTGAATGTCACTGCTGGGACTGGGATTTGGGCAAAAATTAGGCTGGGAAATGGGATTTATACCTGCCCCACTTCAGGACCCTCTATCAACAGATCTCTCATGGTCATCATTGGGTCTACCAACAGTCCATTTTACAGTTGTGTGCTTGGTGACCTTGCCTTTGAGTGGAAGTGAGGCTGGAGGTGACCTTGCTTTGATACAAACCTTTCTGCCTTTCATATGTTAATAATGCTGTTCTCATGCTAACTAGGTACATTTACATCTGAAAAGCTCCAAGGTCTGTATCATAACAAGGTCAACTTTAACCTCGCTTCCACTCAAAGGCCAGGACACTAAGAAGACAACTGTAAAATGGTCTATTCCCTGAAACTGGGCTGCAAGAATGTGCAAACCCCATGGGTAACCTGCCTGCATCCCTAGGGTTACCTAACATATCAGACTAACATTTCAAAATACCAGTACTTAATTTCCTGAACCTTTTATGGCACTGGTTGAGTTGAGATTTATTCACTCTTAAATTAAATTAAAGTTTATTTTGCATATTGGAGCATCTCATAACTTGCATGCCTCCCTGTTTACACCATTCAAACCCCGTGAAATCTGGAATGATAAAAATAACTGGAGGGTTTGGGGAGGACTCCAAAATATTATTTGAATTTTTTGGACAAGGGTTGAGCAAAATATTGTGATTTTTCAGTGGCAAGCAGATCAATTATTTGCCAAAGCCAAAGGTTGAGGCAAATAATTGATGTGCAAGACACTGACTAATCACAATATTTTGTGATAGCCAAGTTCAAGAATTGTTTTCTCATTCGATCACCGAGTTTGTTTTTCAATTTAATATTTATTCATAACTGCTAAAACAGAGCAGAATTTGGGCTGCCATTGTAGAGGACAGGAGCAGAACAATTTTGCATGCATGAGCAGGATTATTCGTAGGCAGTTATTCGCAGGTCACCTGGTGGGCTCTCGGCCAATGAAAAGGAAGAAAAAATGCACGAATGCTAATACAGTTTGTTGCTCATGCATGTTCTCAATGCCCACCATTATGTAGTTGGGGAGGGGGGGGGGGGGGGGAGGTTGACCAGAATCTTCTGCCTCCAGTAGCTGCTCGCCTGCTTCCTGTACCTTTCTCTCCCTCCTCCCACGCCTTTTTGGCATTGCGTTAGAAGGTTTCAAAACCCAAGTTGTTCATTGCTGTGTCATTCCTATTTTTTTCTTTGTTTATAAATAATTTTTTCTTCACATCATAATATTTGCTACTTAATTTAATTTTAATTTCATTGACATAGTGTGATACATTATGCTTGACTTTTCATGACCTATGATGTAACCACCAGAGAAAGGACCACAGTTTTGTCTCCCATTTACCGACATCCTAACCTTGCCGCTCTTGTGGCTTCGTATTTGACATTTCTCCCCAGTCCCACTCGCCGTTTTTACATTTGTCTTTAAGGACGTTCGCCCGGAAATCTTCTAAGATCTTCTAACATTGATGACCATTGGTATTTTTCATTAAACTTTTACTGTAGTTAGGTAACGAATAACTCGTGTCAGAAATGCAAAAAACAATGGGTCTAATCCAACGACACAAATTGTAATAAATGACAGCAATTTGGTCAAATAGAAAAAAAAAGTATGTTTCCTTGTGCAGGCCATAATATTCTGTTAACCAGGGATTAATTAATAACCGCGGCGACCGAAATAAACACTGCCTTTTAAAGAATTATATGCAATTTATTAAAAATCATGTAACCTAAAAGTACTCCCTGGTTGTCTGTAAATTAAAATGATATTTTGTAATACCTGTGGAAATTTAAAACATTACTTGTCACGTATGGTAGAGCAGTTTTTAATTGAGCGTCGTAAAACCAAAACCAAAGTAATCACTCTGACCAATCACAAGATACGCAGACAATCCGGTATCCTATGAACCAATCAAAACTCGTAGCAAATACATGTGGCCGGCGCCAAGCGCGGGAAAATGCGGGCAAGCAAGTCACGATTGGTTTTGGTTTTACTTCTGATTGGTTGAGAAAATGGCGCGAATTTTTTTAGCCAATCACAAAGCATAGCAATGCAAAACTAAATCAATCCGACGAAATTACTTTCGATACTGAATTGAAAACCGCTCTATCAATGCAACAATCGCAAGTCAGTTAATAAAGGCGGCCCCGATAACGGGCATTTCCCATAGGCTGACATGTAAACTACTCATACGCGGACACTCATGCTCCCAGCCATAAATAAACACCATATTTTTTGCTGATCGTTGTCGCTATTAAAACGGCGAACTTGGGCTAGTTTCCGGGCCCGGAGCTAAATTTTAAAATCAGAATCTATAGGGTGTATTAACACTCAAACTAGCAAGAATTGTTTCGTCACCTTAGAGTTTTATTGCTTAGCCTTTAAAACCAACAAATATGCATCTTTAATGTGAACATTGCAGACAGAAAGTAGCTTTCCGGGCCCGAAGCGTTACCGGGACTTTTGAGAAACGGGCCCCAGGTTCAATCAATAAAAACGAATCGCTCACTAGTACAATCCGTTAAATGTTTTCTACCCACGTGAAACAATTCAATCTAAAGTTAACATCTGAAGCATTGTCCGACGATTTTCCCTTATATTGTACGAGCCAGTGAAAATTTAATAATTATGCAAATCAACCAAAAAGTGAAGGGGCTAGGAAGATTAGGAAAAGAAAGCGACTCCTCCCGGTGCATTTTCATGCCAGTGAAAGAAAAAAGGCATAAAACAATGTCAACAGGGTATTAAGAATATCACGCAACACCGCGGTGAAACTCATTTTCAGATATAAAACTCATTCAGGATTATTTCAGTTATTTCCTACACCGCAAACAAGAATTTCACTGAACCATTTATTGCATTATTTAATAAACCACGTTGCGAGGAAACAGAATGTAATCAAATGTAACTAAATTAATTTTTATTAATTTTCATCATGCTACATTCACAGTTACAACTACATACATACAAATATACATACATACAGACAAGCGAAAAGACGAACAAAACAGTACACACGCGCACACGCTACAAGTAAGGCATCTGCTTGAGTTTTGATTTCGGGCACTGTTCCAAACTCTTGGGAGCTGAACCAGGACGAGTTCCCAAACAAACAGGAACAGCGGTTGATAGACACACAATGCGTCCGCACAAAAGGCAGACAGACAGACGCCTTTATTTATAGTGGTAGTACATACAGACAAGCGAAAAGACGAACAAAACAGTACACACGCGCACACGCTACAAGTAAGGCATCTGCTTGAGTTTTGATTTCGGGCACTGTTCCAAACTCTTGGGAGCTGAACCAGGACGAGTTTCCAAACAAACAGGAACAGCGGTTGATAGACACACAATGCGTCCGCACAAAAGGCAGACAGACAGACGCCTTTATTTATAGTGGGTAACACTACTAGTGTCTAAAAACAAACCAAGACTTTCCTATTTTAAGCACGATTTCTGAGAATAGCTAAAAAACATCCTTGACCGTGGGAAGCTTAAGTGGGAATATTCTCTTGCAGCCTGTGTGCTGGCGCCACCTCCTTTCCTGTACACAGGTTTTTCAAATGGCCTTGTCGAATAGTAAGCAACCTGAACCAACAAGGGAAAATCTTAACTTAAAGAAAGCATTATTTTAATAGCTGAGCTAACTAGGGTTTCCGAACAGTACTTGAGTATATTAAGAAGGTATTATATTTTCTTGTTTTATATTATAGTCTAGTACACGACCCCTCAATAAGTATGTTAATTGCTTTAATTACTGATCGTGTTTAAATAAAGGATCTACTACTACTACTACTACTACTACTACTACTACTGCTGCTGCTGCTGCTGCTGCTGCTGCTGCTGCTGTTGCTACTACTACTAGTTCTATTACCAAAAAGATAATATTCGTTTGGCAACCTTTTCGGTAAATTCAGGTGATAGACACTGACCTACGAGTCAGAAAGTAAGAAAAGCACACGATAATAAAGATGAAAACTAAACGAAAAACAACTTTAGAAAATATGGAGATAAACATTTCTTGAACCAAAAGGCAGAAGAGGCTCATCGGGCCGCCGCTTTATTTATAGATAATTAGGAAACAAGAAAGCACACAATTACACGAGATGTACAAATCATTATAGTTACATAACGACCGACAAAAGATCATTGTACGAAGTGAGGAAAGGCCTGGATATACGAATTCAATATCATTCACTATTGTTGAATTTAACCTCACTACAACTCAGGCCAAACCAGAGTTTTTATGACCCCGATCGGCCAGAAAATTACAGAGAAGAGAGAGAAGAGGGAAAGGGAGCGAGAGCAAGAGAGAAAAGACCAGCAACAGTCTTTATTTTTTTGTCACCCTGAAGAAGACCACTAAATGTGGTCGAAATATAGGTGTCAGACAAAAAAGTATTGGTTCGTCTTCATTTGTGACAAATATATATATATATATATATTATATATATATATATATATATATATATATATATATATATAGACAGTTAAAGATTATGAGTGAAAAAGTGCCTCAACTTTTTCACTCATAATCTTTGTTGTGAAAATTTCTGTTCTCACTTTAACTGTCTATGTATATATTTCAGAAATCGCTGTGAATCGCCTTCCTAACGAGAATAGGTTGGGGATCCAAAGATTATGATGCGATTAGTTGTCCATATGTCCCTTCCCACACTAATTTGTAATATATATATATATATATATATATATATATATATATATATTTATCTGTTAATTAATGTTTTCATTTGATTGAATACACCTTTCGATTTTTAATTTAGTGCCGGAGAACTCAAATTTTAGAACTACTGTGTACAAAAAATAATATAAATAAATACAATGAGCGGTACTTTGCCGTGTTACTGTTTTCCTGTTTAACATGCTGTAAGCCTGTAACAACTGGTTTCAACTTTTAAACACCATAAAAATAAACTAAGACAACTGAACAGTAATTTCCTTCTGTAGTGTTTCTTATATTGTACAAGATGCTTCCATAGTTAATTGAGGAACTGGTTATGCCTTGCAGACTTCAATGGCGATAACCGTGAAGGAGCTACAATTTATGTATAATTGAGCCGTATCTGACCGTGCACATCTTTAGTTGTTTTCATTCACACGCTATGACTGAATAACTTACTGGCAGCACTTTTATTGGTCAGTTGCTCGAACAAGAGTTCAACATCTATTGTGCTTGTACACGGTCGAAGCCGAAAACGATAACGAAAACATCGAACAAAGACATTTCTCAGGTTTCATAACCATTTCGCTTGATTAACTAGTGTGCTTCATACTTTTGAATCGATCGCAACTACCGTATCACTACTCAGTAGCATTCATTTGAATGGTAAAGGCCCGTTTACACATACGATTTTTGATGCGATTTTTGTCGCGCTCTCCAATGCAACTTTTGTCGCTAGTGTAAACCAGCGGCAATTTCTTGTGCGATTCGGGTGCGACATTTGCTTTGATTTGCTGTGATTTCCCAAAAATCGCCGCCAAGTTGCATCAGGTTCGAACATGTTCGAAACCTCTGCGACATCGCGCGACAAATCGCGCCCAAATCGCACTAAAATCGCCGCCCGTTTACACATGCGATTTGAAGATGCAACTTGCACGCGACAAAAATTGCATCGACAAGTGCGACAAAAATTGCACCAAAAATCGCCTGTGTAAACGCGCCTTAACACTCCATAAACTTGGTTCAACAACGATCCCTTCATTACTGCTCTTGAGAGCAAAATAGCAAATATGTTAATTCAAATTGCCTTAAGCCTGAAGAACAAAAACAACTGTTATTTTTAAACTCGATTAAAACTCAATGGGCCATAGAATTCCGCAGCGGCAAACAGGCGGGCTACACTTGAGCAGCAAACCTTTATTGTCTGAATATCAACACTGACAATCGGTCACGCAATAGTGCTTCTTTTGAATTATGAATAATGAATCGATATTGATTGGAGGTTGTTTGCAAAATAAAAACACTGTGATTACATCAATCTGCAGAATCATGTCAGAATTTTAACACCGTTGACCTGTTTTGGAGCACGCGATATTTTAGCAAAAAGAAATCAGAAAATGTGGTACTGGATTTTAGCGTGGTTTCTCACCATTGTAACCGTTATTGGAAACGGATTCGTGATTTACTTGATCATCAGCATTCAACGCCTTCACACAACAGCCAACTGGTCTGTACTTTCACTCGCGGTAGCAGACCTCTTCGTTGGACTTACGTTTTTCCCTCTTCTCTTCGGTTTCAACATAGACAACTTGTACAAGCCTCCAGAGAGAGTTGCCCCATTTTTTCTGGTATCTCGTACGTTCCTTTACTTCTCGGCCACAAATCTGTTTTTCATGATCATGGACCGTTATATCGCCATAGTTCACCCACTGAAATATCTCTCGATTATAACGACAAAGGTTTTAGTTATTGCTGTGGCTATAGCCTGGATTGCACCAATGCTACTCTTTACTTTACCATTTGCTTTAAAAGCGGGTGGAAAATTCCTGTTGGCTTTCCGAGTGTTCGTTTTACAGCTTCTCCCAGTACTTCTGTTTGTCTATGTCACTGTACAAATATTCGTTATCATGCGAAGGATTTCGAAAAGGACATCAAGGATTTATTCTCAACTTGCGTTCAATCACGGTCCGAAATTGGACGCCACGACGATACTCCGCTCTGGCCCAGAAAACAGGGCTGCCTCTAAAATGACAGTGGCGATCATATTCTTCTTCGTCATGTGTTACGTGGTTGAGAACTATAAATGTTTCTGCATCGTATTCAGCATGTGCAAGACAACCGCAACTCTCGAACAAGTTATTGATCTGCTGTTTGTAATTAATTCCGCCGCCAACCCTATAGCCTACGCGTTTCTAAAGAGAGATGTGAAAACTGCGTTGCAAAGAATGTTTGTGCGCCGAAAAGTACACGTCCCCAACGTCCAATTAACAGAAAACTCTAGGCCCTTTAGCTCAGGATCAAGAAAAGAAGACCGAGAGTTGCAGATGATCTCGAGATGATCTAACAACATAAGAAACTATTATTCTATTTCTAATACAAGCATTTCCGGCTTAATTCTTATTTTATTTTTAAATTAAAACATTCATTTATGTGGCAAAAGTAAATGTTTTCCTTCCATTGAACCAATAAATTAATTATTATGTAAGCAGTCGCTATCTTGTATTGTTCGACACAGCAATGCTCATTATAGCGTTAAATGAGCTATTTCGAGGATTAATTGCGTAAGAAAACGATTGCATAAGAAAGAGATTTATATTGATCCTCGGGGAAGAATATTCGGGCTCACGCAAACAATTTTTTTCTGATGAAAAGAGCAAATGGTCCTTTTCTGGTCTAACTTGAGTATATACCAACATCGTTCCTAGTTTGTTAAGTGTGATTGACAGGTGCTGTTACTTTTTGTTTGCGCCCTTTTCTTTTTTGAAACAAGTATGACCCTGGTTTGAACTCAAACACGTGGTACAGACAAATGTACCGCGTCATGCATTTGATGATTATTACTCTGATGGCGGGAAAAATATTCGTGGGAACAGTGGTATATATACACCTGATTCGATGGTTTAACAGATAATACGCGCCAATGAGTAAAATACCCGCAAGCATTATCTGTTAAACAATCGAATAAGAGATTTGTTATTTGACTAAAATTCTTTTATTACTCGTGGCAGAATGCTAACTTAAAATGAGCGGTAATTCATGGTCACAAATGGACACCTCTTCTAGAAAATTCTTTTTGAAGTGTTTTTAAGGATAAGAGTTTCGAAGGTTAAGGTTACCATTGTTTTTAGAGACGTGAGGGCTTGTTTACTTTGAAAAATATGCAACTTTTCTCGCAACCTCGTTCCCAGGGTCCCTCTTCTTCCCGCCCCGCTGGAGCTCCAAGGGAAGGGAAAAAGAGAGACCCTGAGGACGAATCCCCATGGGCCAAACTATCCGCCCAAGACGAATCATTCGTCTGAGAATTCATCTAGAGATTAATTCGGTGTTCACTCAATTAATTACAAAATTCGCAAATAATTCGTTTGTCATCACAAATTGAAGACTTGCTGGCAGACGAATAATTCTTTTCTAACTTTACATCCAGAGGAAAACGAATGACGGTTTTTGATGGCTAAGTTTTCACAAGAGGGTTCTGGGTTTCTATTCGGGGGGGGGGGGGGGGGGGATTCCTATATAAAAACTGACGGGGTAATCGTCGACAAATAGGCCATTTCCGAGTTACGTTATGCCTCGTTGTCAAAGCGAGGCTAGGTGCACAACCTTTCAAATGAAGATGAGTTTTATTTGCATTTCAGATAAAAATAATTTGCATATGAAAGGTTGTGCACCTAGCCTCGCTTTGACAACGAGGCATATGGCCTATTGTAAAACGTACCTGAAACCTGTTTTGTGGGTGTGGCTCACATTAATTTTTACCCCTACGAGGTTGTTCCTCTCCGCATATTTTTCTTGCTTAATACCCTAAGGGTATCAGGGTAACTCTGACAGTGATCATGTTCGATTCAAACACCATCAGTGGTACCAAACCACGAATTTTATCCCCTGAAAAAATGTACGACGATAACCCCGTTACTTTTATATGGGGGTCCGGGGGTCCCCCGCCGGGCTCATTGCTTCCGGCAGCTGGGGACGTCATTTGTGCGAGAGCGCCCCTAGCAACCGGCAATGGTGAGAGGCGCCTGTATTCACAGAAAAAAACTGATCGGAATCAGTATAAAGCGCTGGAATATCAAATCTATTCAAGATGTAGAGGATGAAAAATATATTTTGAGAGACCGCAACGAAAATAAAGTAAAACACTTCAATTCATTGAACCCGAGTTTAATTATTATGGGATGGTGAATATTTGCTTTGAACACCTTCCTAATATAATACAGGCTGTTTTTTCCTTGGCATTCAGGTGAGTACACAGGTATCCCAAGCTTTCACACAGTATAAATACCGGTATATGTAGGTAACCGAACATATTAATTAACTCAAAGCCAAAGTCATTGGGCCACTAATGGCTTCACACAACAGTAAAATCTTACTTGATTTATCAAATCGGCAGCTTGTAAGCTTGGGTAACCTGTAAATATTGCACTACCTAGCAAAAACAAGCTAAGTTGTCCTTACGAAGCAATCGAAATGATTCCGAGTACAACTTTTTTAATCAACATACATATTCCCCTCGACTGAAAACCCCATTTTCAATGGCCCTTATCGTAGATGAGTACGCCACGCCAACATATCAGCAGATTCTCGCTTTCTTGACCCTATAGTCTCGTTTTGATGTTTACGAGAACCTCTTACGTCTGTTGATGAAATCCTATGGTGTGACTATTCAAACGAAACCTCTTCGGCAGTACTTTTGCATGGTACCATTTGTTTTTTAATATTTTAAAAAATGAAACTTGGGATATTTCATGAATTCTTGGGGTAAATGGCTGGAAATCGAGCCTGAAATTGACCAAACAAGCCCACGGTTTACGATTCCGCAGAGATAATGACAAAGTGAACAATCAGGAAAATTTGAATTTTTCTCATTGGCTAATTAGAATCGGAATGTCCTTGGTTGTGCTTTTTATAATTATCTGGAAGAGTACTTGTCACACCAAAGGAGATTGGAGCAACCTCCCTGAACAACGTGGCTTGCGTTACATTGTGAAAACTACTAACTATAAACGGTTAACTAGAACTATAAATACGATAAACTGATAGACCAGTTCCAGGCCAGTTCTGGACCATACAAATTTCTACTTTAACCCTTTGACATTTTTTGTCTGTAGATGAATTCCAAAGTGCGACTATTCGAAAGAAAGCTACTGAGCAGTAATTTGCTGTGGTGCTGTGTCATACTGTAAAAGGTGGTTCTAACTTTGGAGTCTGTGGATAAAATCCTAAAGTGTGATGACTCAAAAGAAGTTTGTCTGCCGTAGAATATTTTCTAAGCCACTCTTGGGAGTGGCACACTTCAGGATTTCAAACAATTTTCTTGCTTCGCTAAGCTCAAAATACCTCTTATCTTTGTTAACTTTCTCGCATTAGAATTGATGATTTCCTCAGTTTGTCGACACCCGTAACGATGTAATCGATAACTCTAAGATTAAATCAAAAAGGGTTTAAAGTGAAAGCGTCCTAATTTAACAATAATATTATGTTTACGCAATTGTAACAATAAATGTATTACCTTTAAAATAGTACCTTATATTTGGTTTTTGCCTCTTCCCCTCCCGATCCCCATAATTGAAAGACCTAAATTGAAGTGCATTGGCAAAACAAATAGATGAATATTTATTTTCTATCTTTATTCTCAGATGTGCCTCAGTCTCAATTCATAGAGATTCCACATCATTCAAATTTGAAATTTGTTTGGAAAAAAAGTCTGTGAAAGTTACTTATATTTTGTTGATTTCGCAGAATACGTGTTTTCAGAAAATTAAAACGTTTAGCGTCGAAAAGCACAGAACAGGTCTAATAAAAACTTCGTGTATTTGACAAAGTTATAGCTGGCAAATTGAAGCCAAATACTTTGAAAGATTATAATAATCAGAATCAAAATAAAAGATAGATTACAGTGAAAAGCAATTCTAGTTAAGCTGAATACGCCTACAGATTTAAAAAAAGGCTAGTTCAATTCAAATGAAAATATCGAAACTTCGTTACTAACATAGAGCAATAAATCTAAGCAAAAGCCCACATGAACCTTAATGATATAATCAGCCTTATTCCTTGGTTCTTGAAATGTGCTTTGCTGTTGAAAACAAGCAATTTAATTGAATCCTTTAGTATTGAAATTGATTTGCGGTTTAAGTGAAACGCGAGATGACAGTTGTCCTTGTAAACGGACTCCAGTGCAAGTTAGGAAGTCCTATTTTTGACATCAAAATATAACATTTCGGTCTTCAAACCTCTCCGTCTGTAAATAGAACGCAATTGAAACTCTTATGTTAATTCAAAATTAATTTTCGTCCCATTCATACTTAAGTTTATTTATAAATTAGACTTAAACTGTAAATCTAACGTCCTTTCCCTGACGAGGATCTGTGAACATGTACATTTACCCAATGGCCGTTCTTTAGCTGCCATACTCTAGTTTCCTCTGATTGGTCCGTGATGGGCTCCCCATTGCTTCCAATACGCTGCGTCAAACGTACATAGGAAATGCACGCCGCCTCCGTGCTCAGGATGTGCACATGCGGGGAGAGAATCGTGGTATTCGTGGGGGCGTTGCGTTGGCGCAAAACGTTATCGAAGTAGAACTTGTGAAACTCGACCCCTTCCACGAGATTTCCATTCGCTTCAGGCTCAAACGCTGTCACGTGCGAGTCGACGAGCTTGCTATATGTGTCGAAATCCAGAGTGGTAATGCTTGTAATAAGTTTCTGGGTTAACCGGATAATCTCTTGCTCCTTCTGTGGTTTCAACGGTGGCTTTACGGCAGTTTGGGAAGACTGAGAACCTTCTGTTTCTTCGGGATGCGTCGCCATTACATCTTCATCTGATCCCTTCTTCTTCCTGGAGCCGCTAAAATTATGCGTCGCTAACAGCGTGGTAAGAATCGCGCCCTTGAGTTTTCGTCTCGCGTTGAATCTCCTTAAACCATCGAGCGTGGTTTGACGATGAACCTTGGAGGCAATTCGTTCACGGTTCTGAAAAGCGAAATCGAGAGAATGTGTTAAGATTCTGCGCGTTTAAGAAAGATATTCAGCTAGTAGCGAGTAAACTAAATCAAAGTGCTATAATAGCGTTTCTATAACTGAAATAAAAACCTGACTTGAATTCTCAAGTCCGTGATCAACAATGCGCATAAACGTTGCGACTGATCGGAATACCTTTGACACATGCGTCACCACCCCGAATTAATACAAGCAAATGCAGGGAAATAAAGTTTTTTTTTATGAAAGCGAGTTCGCCTCAACAAGCAGGTGCGCAAACAATGGACGACAGCGAGT
>JAJGOT010000568.1:287500-322500 GCA_022457155.1 Cladopsammia gracilis | reverse complement strand
TCAGTTCCAAAAAAAAGAAACAAAAATCCATCTTGGGCAAGAATTGAACTCACGTCCTTCAGCTCCCTCTGCCTCTGTTGTCCCATCATTTACCGCCCACTACACTACCTAGGATTTGGCTAATTACCAAGGCCAAATTTTGTTATTTCAACATAGATATGTGGAAAAAGTTTCCATCTGAGTGCGCGTATTCACGGGTTAAAAAAGACAAAAGTGAGGTGTGCACAGTCCAGTATTGCTGATTTTAAACTTCTACTTTACATCATTTTCATCCCAATACATGTATAGTGGCACCTTTGACACTGAAAGACCAAATTTCCTCATAACTGGATGTTGGCTTGGTGGAATTATTTTACCGATATTTCACACTGTTTTAATTTGCTGAGAACTAAATGAATAGGTGAAGGGAGAGGCCTAATGGGAATGACAAGGGGGGGGGGGGGGGGGGGGGTTACAAAATCAGACATATCCAGAATTGGGGCTCATTAGAGAGGGGGTTTTAAGGATATCTCATTCTTAGGGGAAGGGGGAACGGGGAAGGGAAGTTTCACCCTTCACCCTGATTATCAATTAACATACCACAATCCATGGATGTTTAAGAGCTTCTGATGCATTGATTCTTTTACTTTGGTCTACTGTCAGCATTTTCTTGATCAGATCTTTTGCTTCCTCTGTCACACTATCCCATTCTGGTGATGGAAACTGCCCAAAAGAAAAAGACAGCAGTGTAAGAATCAGAATTTCTTAGTTATATTATATAAGAGTCTGTTTTTCAGTAACTATCCAGGATATTTAAGTAATATGTTTACTCTACGGTCTACAAGCTATAGTTTATGTGGTAATTATATTCTGTCTCTTCCTAATCCGAAAACAACAACTTACGGCCTGCGTTCTTTTTCATATTTAGCAGCTAAATTATGGAACTCTCTTCCGGATTTGTTTCGAACATCTACTTTTACGGATTTTAAGCGTAGAAATTATATTAAATTATGACTTATTTTAGTAGCATCATGGTAACTAGTTTTATAATGTATAGTTTTAAATAGTTTTAGAATTTGTAGTTTTATTATGTATATAGTCTAGTATATTTGAAGCATTTTATTGTATTTTTATTGTGCTCAAATACATTAGCATATATAAGATTACATTTCCTTTAAGGGATGTCGCCAGTTGAATGAATTTGCTTAACAGACCAGCTCATATAAAATTTGGCATGTAGAAAAGTGCATTTTAGAGATTCATTTGCAATATTTTTAGACCAAAAACATTAGGGTCGTTTTTCAGATATCTTATCTTGGAAACTACAGGCAAGTCGGTGACCCCCCATTTTGTTTGCATAATTTCTGACACAAGTAACTCATTACCTGGCTGTAGCAAAAATTTTCTAAAAAAATCAATGTTAGAAGAGGCCCTGCCAGGGTAAATTTTGACAGGTGACATGACCCAAAAAGTAGCGACAGCACGTAAAATGAAATTGCGACAAAAGACAAATGTTCGTTCAATTTCTGACAGCAACGTGAAACATTGATAAAACACTGACATCAGACAAGCAACACGGGACCCCCCCCCCCCCCCCTGGCAGGGCCTCTTAGGAGATTTTCAGGCGAACATCCTTAAGAAAAGACATGCACACACATCCTAAATTTCCGGGGTGCTCATCGGAAATGTTTGAAAAACACCCTAAAAGGTACCAGAATCTTGTTTGATGGGTGTGGCACAAATGAATTTTTACCCCTAAGAGGTACCATATTTTTTTGACTATATACCCTGTAAGGTGCCGCGATAATTCTAACTGTGGTCATTTTAAATTTAAGTACCTTCGAAGTGGTACCAATCTGCAAATTTTGACCCCTAAAAGGTATGACGAGCACCCCCGTCACTTTTATATGGGAGTCCCTCTCTTGAGTATGAATTGTGCCAACTATGTAAATACCCAGCAGGGCTCGACCTTGGCAGTGGTCAACTCGTCAAATACCACTGGATTTTCAGTTTTGGCTAGTGAAATTCCCATAGTTAACTAGCCATGTTGACTACCAAAATTATGGAGGCAAATTTCTTTGTTGATTGCAAAAGATAAATTTAGTCCTGCACAATGTTCTGCAGAAAGAAAAAGAACAAAGCAAAATGTGTACAGCTTCACAACAAAGCCATGCTCAGCTACAGACTGGATCCGAGTGTTCCCATCTCCCATGTTGATCACAAGTGAAGGTGCCCGCCATCTTGTTGTTCACATGCTTTAACGATCTTCAATGGATATTAGAGGCTTTTTTTTCGTCCTCAAATTTTCATTCGACAAAAGATTTCCCATGCGGTTGGAATGTGGAATGCGATCAGGGGAGAAAATGCAATGCAAACTTAGCTGCAGCAGAACTACAGAGAGCATCCTCATTGACGCCTTCATTTCAGAAAGTTAAACTATTATTTTCCATTTCATCTCCATTTGATTACATTTAGTAGTATTATTACTAATGTAGGAAATACAAGAATGGGGGGTGAAATTTTAAATGCAATAGAACCAAAATATTATTTATTTGAGAAATACTTTAGAAAAAAGAAAGAAAGGGTCTCAGAAAAGGGGGGTGAAAATTCACCCATTTTACCCCCCCCCCCCCCCCCCCGGATCCGCCCCTGGAATAGTATAGGTCAGTGCTGAAAACTGAGGGATCCACCTATAGACACTGTACAGAGTTCAATAAAATCAAGTGTAACTTGATACAAGATGTTCAAACTAGGGTAATTACTAACTTGAACTGAAATTTTTATGGCTAGTAGAAAGAGCTGTTTGGCTAGTCAGAACTACCATTTTACTGGCCATAAGCCTACTGATAACAAAAGTTAAGGTCGAGCCCTGACCCACACTTTGAATAATAATAATAATTTAAATTTGTATAGCGCCTATCCAATCCTGCTCTAAGCGCTTTACACAACATTCCAAACAGTTAAGTAAAAATTAACATTCCTAACAATTAATTTGAAGCCAGCATTTGATAAAAACAATACTTAAATTTGTGAAATTATGGCATTTGATGGGATATTTGGAAAGGGCATGATAAAAATTGCCTGCTTGCCACAAATGAGCATCTCATTGCAATGAATTTATTTGGGAGTGAGATATTGGCACTTTCATTCTCTAATGACTCCAAACAAACTCTTCTAAATTTGCCTTGGTTCTAAGCAATATCTCAACCCCATATTGCAATAGGATGTTGATTTTGGCAAGTGTGCATTTCTCATCATGCTCTTTGTGAATATCTTGGATCATAAGCATAAATTTTACTGCAGTGCTACTACAGACAACAATATCCACAACTTGCTAAATTTACAAATATATTTTCATGAAAGCCAATAAAAATCTGGTAAATGTGCACACAAATAATGCATTTACTGGCTAAAAGTGACTGAGCAAAAAAAAAAAAACTTATTTTAGGGGAGAAGTCATTGAACTGTATTTTGACAAATTATGATTGATTAATAAAAATTTTTTTAGTCTTGAAACTGAAATATGTAAATGCTTAACATTAGGGTGGCTCTGTTACCAGAAGGCTACAAAATAACACTATCACCTTTGAAATTTAAATTTTAAGTGCACCTAAGACCATGAGAACATGAATAAAATTTTGGCGACAAAAAATCCGTTGCCCATTAGTCATAATAATGGTCTTACATCATTGGTTTAATCAAGTATTATAATATTGTAACAACCTGTCATATATTCGTACCAAAATTAACACAATATTTTATTCATTCTAGAAATTCAACTTCAGATTAATTGCTTAAGCCGCGTCACCGCCATATCTTTTCATTTTAGGCTTCACACTATTGTTCATAATTCAGCAATTTGTTTATTTACATTGGTTTACCCAATTTGAGGAGGGTTTCAGAGAAAAATATCGTGACCATCGTAGTTTATATTTAGCAGATCAATCTTGAACTTCGTTCCCAAATATAGACTTCTAAAATTCAACGCTAAATCTATATGGCTTCAATTACTTGGTAAATACAATATTTTTTTCTCTCAATAATTTACTCTACTCTTATCGGGCCAGGTGTTCTGTAGATGTAAGGAATAATAGATCCTTAATTAAGGCAACGAAACCGCGAAATAGACGACCCACAAAACAATTTATGCTTTGATATCCATGCTATTTGTTAGACTCCATACCGAGTAAAGTATCATTAGTGAAAATGACGACGAAATTAAATTCTTGTCGGAGAGGGAGAAGGGATTTTAAATCAGGAAATCGATCCCGAAGGTCGAAAAAATAATAATAAAGCTTGAAAGAAAACGGCGAACGTCGTTTATCTCTTATATAAACAACAGTCGCGTTCTTCATTTAGTCGCTAAACCGATCTCAAATAAAGAATTTAAAAATATATCTTTAAGATCAACTTCTCTGCATTGAGCTTCAAAACATTAACGATCGCTCGAAACAAGAAAATTCTCGTTAACATGATGTGGCCTTCTAAAGCGTTCGTACTATGGCTTAGCTTGTATCAAATTAACAAATGAAAACAAAATGCAACGTTTATTTACTTACATCGTACGCCCCAGCCTTGATTTGACTGTACAATTTCTGCTGTTCTTCGTCCCAAAACGGTGGGTAACCAACCAATAGAATATAAAGAATAACTCCACAGGCCCACAAATCTACGGCTTTGTTATAAGGCTCTTTCTTCAGAACTTCTGGCGACAAATAGCCTGGCGTCCCAGCGAAACCAAACCACCCCAATTTATCGGTGTCGACTTCGATCGCCAGTCCAAAATCAGCTAGTTTACAAATAGCTGTCTTTTCTTTGCTCGAGAGAAGAAGATTTTCGGGTTTCAAGTCTCTGTGGACGATGCTATGCTCGTGACAATGCTGAATGCTATGCAACACTTGCTGTATGCAATGTGAAGCATCTGCTTCACTGTAATATTCCCGAGCAACTATCTCCTCGAAAAGCTCTCCACCAGTGACTAGATCGAAAACTAAGTAATAAAAACCTTCTTCCGTGAGGCTGGAGTGAAGACGCACGATATTCGGGTGTTTAAGGCCTCGGCAAATGCGAGCTTCTCGTTCAACTTTCTGAATGTCGCGAGAGGTCATCTTGCGTGTATCGAGAATTTTCACCGCAAATTCGACTTTGCCTTCCTTCAGAACGCATTTTCGAACTATACTAAAGGCGCCTCTACCTAGTTCTTCCTTGATATCGTACATATCATGAAATGGCCTTGCTGTAGAAGCCATTGTACAGCGCTGATTGTACGGAGCTGTTGATCGCAAATTGATTCCTTGATTCCTTACAACAGGATGAGAAGGGACTGGTATGAGAAAATGTTCATCTTCCCGGAAACGAACCCTTGCAATTACTTCCGCTCACAATTTCATTGAAAGCGCAGGGATATGAGATTTGACACGAAGCAACAAAGTATTAAAAGGAGTAAAATTCTCACTTTTTCACCGGTTTTGAATGGCCAGCCGGAATGCTTTTAGTACTGAATTATCAGGAAAAAATATAACCAGAGACATCTTGCCAAATACTATATAAAAATTACTAAAAAGAAACATTTGTACTCATATTTCTGGTGATTGACAGTAATTATTGTTTTGTTTATCCGTTTTTTTAGAGTTTTAGTCGAGAAAAATAAATGTTTTCCAATTTCACTTTCCATTCTCACATTTCCCCAATTTATTCTCAATGACGAGATTGTAACTTTTCTAAATCGTTATCATGATTAAAACTTTCCGGCTTGCGACCAACCGTCGGACCCCTATTGCTGAAAAAAAAAAATCCTTGCAGCTGCCGGTAAATTGAGCTGTGAAATCAATTTGCACCGAAATAGACCAATTAAAGTCACCAATGTTTGCTCGAAGAATATGTGAAGTAAAATATTACGTAAACTATAGAGCCTGCTATTGAATTTTTAAGTCTTGCGAGGATGGTTACGTTTGATCGTAATATAATAGCCTCTTGTAGCTGGCTGTCGTGGCTGATTCAACTCAGTAGTCAAAATAAATTTACTAAAACAGTTATTTTTCACAATTTTCTGCAATTGTGCGCGAATTTTTAAAGACATTTAAGCTTTCTTTCCTTGTCAAATTTCGGTTTCAGTTTTGCTCAAAAGAGATGAAGCAAAATATTTTTGAAGTGTTATGTAGATTGAAACAGCCAAGAGCCTTTCAATCTTGAGTAGAATTGAAGACAGGCGAAGTGAATGCTTAGCAAGAATCCTTAACCTACCCATAATGGGCTTCCGGCTTTCTTTATTTATATATGTCATGTGGGAAAGTGTTGCTTCCCTCGAGCTCTCGTATAGTTTCTGTTCTCTTCGTTTCATATCCAGCGCTGGGAACGCGTCCATTAATGAAAATAGCAAAGATTTTATACAACACATGCAACGCTAAACGTTCGACAACTTTGACATGTTTAATATTCCGTATGATTATCTTTTGAAATGATCGAAAAAGACCCGTGTCGGCGGCAATTGAATTGATGAATTATATAAATTTAATTAGAAAACACCATTTGATGACCTTTGGTCAATAATGATACAGTTTTGTGAAAAATGAATAAACATTTTCCCCATACACGAATTTATCTGTTTTTTTTATATGACTCAATTATGGCGAATTTCTATAATTTAGTATCATGTATGGCACTATCTGGCGAATTTCTATAATTTAGTATCATGTATGGCACTGTCTGTTCTTGTTATGACGGAAAATATGCACTGCAGTGGAAGTTCTTCAAGACAAAATCATATTAAATAATTCGAATGAACTTTCAATGCTATAATAGACTGCGAGCAGTCTCTTCTAGTTAGTCGAGCCAGCAAGCGCGCGCAAGGGCCGCGAGGAACGAGGACGTCAGCCTCCTCGTGGCGCGCGTCACTCGACTCCCTTGCACTCTGCTAACTAAAAGAAAAATAGGAGACTGCTCGCAATCGAATGTTATAAAGAAGTTTAATTTAACCGTGGAGCGGAAATAGAAACAATATGATGTACCCGAGGCTGTGCCCCATAACAGGAAATTTTCGCGACAACTTAAATTTCACGTCCAGATAGTCCGGGGATAGTGGGAAGCGATGAAAAGGCCGCACGTGAAGATAAAAAGAGGAAAAAGAAAATATGTATGGTCAGCTGTCAGCGCTGCAAAATGGAGGGCGCGAGAGGCGAAAGACCTCTCCCCAATCTCCTCTTTTTTCCGTTCGCAAAATTTTTTTTGCGGCAGTCAGCGGTTTAATAGGCAACCTGGTATGTACTTGGTGTATGCCTTATTATTTTGTATTTAAACACTTAGTTTTTATTTCAGTATAAAAAGAAGATAAAAACAGCAGAATGGGGAATCGAACCCGGGCCGTATGATCTACTCCATGCACACTATCCACTACACCACCGAGGACTAGCTGCCGGAAATCGTAATTTTTAAGGGATATAAGATAATATGCTGCCAGCCCAGACCATATATAAGAACTAACCCTTTCGATACACTGGAAATACTGGAATCAGTGCTTAACCCTAAATACTAAAATCAGTGCTTCAACCCTAGATACTGTAATCCGACCCGAAATTACACTGCAATATATCTAAATACATTACAATAAGGGATACATGAAGTACCATACATTATGATCAGGGATACACCAAGTAGCTAGGGGCAACCTAGTCCCCAGGGTCCCCAGGGTCTTCTTCATGTACAAGGTTTGGTATGCAATTTATAGTACAGGGAAAGACGTTTCGTAGTTTTAAAAACTATATTAAGAGTTTTTACTGTTGCTGCACCCGCTGTTGTCTGGGTACTTTTTGAAGACCTGTTGTACTGTCTGTATTTTGAACTGAAAAGAATGGTTGGAATGATACCGTTAAAATAAAATAAATTGCAGCCAAAATAAATTCTATGCAGCCAATCAGAAACGGTATCATTCCAACCGCCCTCCTTAATTTAATTTAAATTTTATTTCTACCGCCACCAACGGCACAGTCTGATGATCGCTCAGTGCGTGAAACTCGAGTAACTGTCTCAAGGAATTTTCTAGCCTGTGAACAGGCTTCTTTTTGGGGAATTGGCCGAATTGGGTTAGGTTCAGCGCAGATTGGGGAAGAGGGAAGGGGTGGCCCAGTCTGCGCTTAACCTAACCCATTTCGGTCAAAAAGGAATTTTCTATCTAAAATTGTTTGAAATTTGTTTGAAATTTCCCCATTTAGTGTGCTATACTGTGTAGATTATAGCGCACTTATTCGCTTGTCTCGGGTAGCCCCAAAATGGAAAGATATTTAGGAAAAACTGTTTTTCGCCATATTTGTTTACCGTTGCTACGAAAACGCTGATTAGCATAAAAAGAGCATCGTCCGAAACGTTCATCAAAACTGGTATCAAATTCAGATTCATTGTGCTAAATGAAGATTATGTGTAAGCGCATTCAAAAGGAGAAGTGCCGATGACTCCCCTTCCCCCCCCCCCCAAAAAAAAAAAAAAAAAAACTACTTGAAGCCACCTTAATTTAGGTCAACTGCTACAAAGTCCAATAAACGATCGCAAGTGGCAATCGAGAAATTTCCGGTTTGCGCTTCAGAACAGTTAATACTCAAAATACAGATCATCGAATCTTATCTTTCGCAGAAGTCGTGTTTCCTTTCAGGCAGCCTGCACCTGTGTGAGTTGTTTCCTCATTTCTTGTTGCAGTGTTTCAATCTAACTGTTTGGTGCTTCGTAGAAATACACATTGTTACAATGCTGGCTGTCTATTGTAGGAATTGGGGTCGCAGCTGCGAGATGGTGTAGCTAAAGTTTGAAAAACTTTTATAAATGGTATTTTAAAATGCCAAAGTTTTTGAATAAGTTCCAAACGTTTCGGGCTTTGCCCTTCTTCAGTGGAAGAAGAAGAAGGGCAAAGCCCGAAACGTTTGGAACTTATTCAAAAACTTTGGCACTTTAAAATACCATTTATAAAAGTTTTTCATGAAATCCAAGTGCCACGCAACCACCGAACTTCTTACCAAATTGTAGCTAAAGTTTGGCTCATCGCGAACAACGCGAAGAACAACAAAATACTGCGGAAACTCGCAAAAACACAAGACATTGTGCGAATGTGAGGTCCAACTTTTAACCGCGAGGTAAAGTTACTGCGCGACGGACTAATGAAAACTGTTCTTTGTGTATCAAGATACTCATGGGTGTTTGTGGTGGTTGGATACAATAAATTATTTCTTGTTTTTAATCCAACAAGTTTTTATTAACCTTTTGTTCATTGTTGACTAAGACATCATTTCGTTTTAGACTGACTGGACGTTTCATTGCCCGACTGACTAATGAAAACTGCTCTTTATGTACCAAGATACTCATGGGTGTTGGCGTTGGGTGGATACAATATATTATTTCTTGTTTCTAATCCAACAATTTTTTTATTAACCGTATTTTCATGTTGACTAAGACATCATTTCGTTTTAGACTGACTGGACGTTGTATTGGCCGACTGACTAATGAAAGCTGCTCTTTATGTACCAAGATACTCATGGGTGTTGGCATTGAGCGGATACAATAAATACGCCTTATGTATGATGACGTCACCAACTCAAAATTCGTCACCAAGCCTCGTTTGTACGAAATTCCTTGCAAACCTTTGACAAGTTCCTTGTACGTTATAGACCTCTTAATTCAAATTGATGATTGGTTTATTATATTCATTCCCTTATATCGCCTAAACCTTGACATAGCCTTTAAACCTTGACTCCTTGATGGAACGCAAGTAACGAAATAGTGCTTAATCGGCTTGCTCATGCACAGCTGATATCGCCTTTGAGGTCATCGAAGTTGATGTGGCCCCAACTGGCAGAGCTAAAGTCCACCAACTTGACACGTGCTTTCTGACCAACAAAGGCATGGACGTCCCAGGTCTTGCGAGCCATCGTTTCAGTACATGCACCAGTCGCTTTTTTGACAACCTACAAAACGAGGTACAGTTGAAACTCCTGTCCCAAGGGACTGGGGGAATCAAGAATGGCAGTTAACGCCGGTAGCAATGAGCGTGGAATAAAATTTAACAATTTGTGTATTCTCACCTGGTGGCCAATAAGGAACTCTGCACGGACGGTGTTATGATCACAGCCTCCTCCAATCAAAAATGAGATATGTTTGCCCACGATCTTAAAGAATGGGGAAGTGAGTGTTCCTTGGGGACTATCTCCTTGAACCTTTCCTACTGTCACTGCCTTGGAGGATCTGTCTTCGGCTTCACCAATCCACCAGTCTCTAAGTTGATTGGCAGGATTACTGCCGCGAGTTGCTAAGTTGTCACCGTAGGTAGGTTGGTTGTTAAACGCTGTACCAGTCCTCTTCCAGTCATGCAGGCCAGCTTCGAAGTCTAACTTGCAATTGTAAGAAAACGCTTTAGAATGAGAGGAAAGAAAAGAGCTATGTCGTTGTGATTTTGAAATTTTTGTGTCAACATTTCCTAAATTAAAATTAACTACCTTTGTCAGACACAGAATGAAGTACAGGCAGAAACCCATAAGTGGGTTGAAACGTGCAACTGTCTCTTGTACGCCTCAAAACAAGCTTCCAATTATTCAATTTCCTTAGAAGTTGTTACAGCCATATTTGGAAAATCAAGATAAAAATATTAACCAATCAATTTGCTAGAACAACTTGTTTCGAATCTCGAGGGACGGAGGGGTTTCCAAATATGGCACTAAGCGAAAAATGAATATTCGGAAGCAGTGAATGCGCGTTACACGTTTCAACCCACTTATGGGTTTCTGGTACAGGTTGGAACTGAAACTATACAACAGCAGAACTACAGTACAGCAGAAGCACAGAAGTGCTGAAGTACAGATCTCAGCCCTAGAACAACAGAATATATAGAACTGTGGATTTTCAGGGGAACAGGCAGTACAGAAGTACAGCACTGCAGAAGGGCAGAACCACAGAACTACACAACAACTACAGAACTGTGGAATTACAGAACTACAGAACTACGAGAACTACAGAACTACATGTAGGGCTACAGAGTACAGGGAAACGGCAGAACTGCAGGAAAAAAAAACAGAATACGACCGCACCGAAGAACTACCTTTAGTAAACTACACACAAAAAAGCAGTCCAGTCCAGCAACGGAACATTAGGCAGGAACTACAGCATACTACAGTCCGATCTACAGAAGTACAGAACTACAAGTTAGAACTGGAACTGTACAACAACTGAACTGCAGAACAGCAGAAGCACAGACTAAGTGCTGAAGTACAGATCTCAGCCCTAGAACAACAGAATTTCAACGAGAACAGAACTACAATAACAACAGAACTTCAGAACTGCAGGTCAGGAGCACCCACCGAATCGTTTTAGTTGAAACTCTCGCAGTTCGCAAGGCCTTGGTGTCCTTGGTCAGTCTTAAAACCTCGTAACAAATTTGACTTAAATAAAATGTCGCCTGAACTTCTTTTGACATCTGAAAATTTAACGCCTTTTGTTGTCGGGGGTAAAAATATCGTTTTGGGTACGAAATAAGATCAGCTAAGATTTTCGGAGGTTAGTATATTCGGCGGATAAGATTCCTTTTCCTAAAATGTTCTGCTGCTGGAATATTTAGCTAAAAGAACCGAAAAGCTCAAACTGTATCAGCTTGAATCACATAGTTTCCTTTAAAGACACTACAATTAATATGGAAAAACAGAGTACAACGCTATTCCAAACGTTTTCCTAAACGCATTCGTCGTTGGGTGCCTCGGACAGATCGGAGTACAGGACCGTGTTCTGCAGAACTACAAAATTACAGGTTTACAGAACCGTGCAGAACTACAAAACAAATGACAAACACATACAGTACATCTTACTTCAGTGTTACTTGGGCTTTCTTGTTTGGTCAAATCTTTTCTTCCACAGACGCCAAAGCCTTTTGGATCTGAGTCAAAGCAGTTTTAATTTCTTTGTCGTGGCAGAGGTTGACTGCATTGTTATTGCCTTCAACGACGACTCCTTTTATATGTTCGAAATTCGGACATTTCCATTTGGTTTGCTGGTGGCGTTACACTTTAACGATACAAAAATCGCAAAGAAAGCGATAAAATACAGCCAAATTTGAGCAGACAATCAGCGAGATCAGTGTCTATGTTCAAATTGACGAGGTTATAATCACTCATCAGTACAAAACTGTGAACTTCTAACTTCGATATTGATTTAATTTAAACAAGTTTTATCATGTCGAGAAAGCACTGAGTCATACAAGGTAATTGTAATGTTTGTTGTAAGTTTAAAATATACCTGGTATTCCTGGTATATAGGTCCACTTGTTCATTAAAACTGCTTAGCTATTCAATTTTCAGACTGAATACTCGATAATCAATGAACGTTGTTCCAAATTTCATTGACTTCTCCGAATGAATTCAAGACATTCAACAGATGTTATCACAGGTGAGGGTCGTCCTAACCATTAGGCATCTGTCATTTAGTCTGAGAATGTGACTCGTACATGTCAAACATCAGTAAAAATTGCTAAATTGGAATTAAGTCTCTGCTTTCAGCTATCAAGATATATCGTATTGAGCTCATGTCATCATATCCTTCGTCGATATTTGAAAACTACATTGTTTAATTCCTTTTTAAAACCCCCCCGGGGGGGGGGGGGTACTCCCTATAATGGGCTATACGGGGATGCTCCGCCCGAAAGGGGTACCTTTTTGAGGCTGGAGGTATATGAAAGGGTAGGGATTTCACGAGTTGAAGTATATGAAAGGGTATAGGGATTTCACGGAGAATCAGGAAAAGGCAGCGTAAACACGAGTTGAAGTATAAAAATAGTAGGGGAAACCGCCATCTAAGTATTATAAAAAGCGCCTTTCAAAATATATCAAACAGACGCATGTAAAGGCTATATGAAAGGGGTACCATTTTCAATGAAAGGTATATGAAAGGGGTACCTTTACTATCATAAACGGTATATGAAAGGGTAAGGGTTTGGACCTTGGGGCGGAGCATCCCCGTACAAAACTTGAGTACACCCCCTCCCCCCTCCCCGCCGGGTTAAAACCCCAAGCCTAATAACGATTACTCAGATTACTGAGGTCGCAACATCTGAGGAAGCTTTGTCCTGCTATTTCTCGACAAAATGAGTGGCGGGTAGGCATTTGCCGTTCTCCATTTAGAATACGAAGATCAAGAAGATCCTGGCCTTGAGAAGGGGTTGATCAGTTTAAATTTGCGAGTAGGAACATAGTAGGAGATCGACATAGGAGATGACACAGTTGCGTGACCTCCTACTCCTGCTTTGATTGGCACATATGACACGAATTAGTGAGTTTTACTTTCTTGCATAATTACCATTCCATCTACAGTCAAGAAGCGCTCGGCTGAAAGCTCAGCTGTAATAGTGACCAAGACTTGCAGGTTTCCCACCATGGACTAGTCTCCCACGCAGCCGTTATTTGTCTCGTCACGCAACGCTCCTCCCCACTAACTGGGGAGGAGCGTTGCGCGACGAGACAAATAACGGCTGCGTGGGAGACTAACCATGGACTCGGTAACTGCTATCGCCGTCAGTGGGGTTTTCTGTGGATTGTTCGTTCTAGCTTGGATTGGAAGTATGTGCTAATTCTGCAGGACGCCTTACAAGGACATCGAGAAGGAAACCCATTACATTGAAGAAGGAAACCTTAATTAGCAGGCAGAATTATTAAAACAGTGATATAATTTGTAACGTATGTCGCCAGGTTACACGGGTTTAACCTCTTGATTCTCGAAACAATCTTCCGTTCTTAACACTTCCGCGTGTGTTCATCTGTTGACTATTTAAATGAAAGCTATGCGGCACTAGTACTCTTTTTTAATTATGTTTGCTTTTATATACTTTACACGCGCGAAAGACAAACAGTTGTCGATAGTCGGAAACATCTCATCAGTGCATTCCTGTTGTTGCGCGCGTATCCGGCTCTTGCCATCTATTGGATGGGATGGTTTACATTTATAGCAGTATTTCTTTTCTAATCGTATTTTTGTTCCTTGCTTCAATTAAAACATCCAGCTTGACTGGCAGAAGGAGCGTGAAGTTATTCAATAATGTGCATATATTCTTCCTCGTCTACCGATAATATATAAACAAAACATCTACCGTACTGCAGTATTCATCTTTCTGATTTGTTCGTGCACTCTTCATCAAAGCTTGTACAGTTCTATCAACTCTCATTCGCTCTCATCAACTCTCGCGCGCTTTTCATAAAATCTCGTATAGTTTCAACACTCATGTGCTCTCATTATAACTCTCGTGCACTCTTCATCAAATCTCGTATAGTTTCATCAACTTTCATGGGCCTTCATCAAACCTCGTGCGCTCATCATCAAATCTTGTATAGTGTCAACAACCTTCATGCGCTCTCGGCAAATATAGCAGAGATTCATCAGCAATTTCTCGTTAACTCTCGTACGCTTTCGTCGACTTTCAAGCGGTTTCGCCAACTCTCATAAGCTCTAACCAATTCCTGAACGCTGCGTTCAATCTAATGCGCTCAACCCTCGTGCGCTTTCAAAACTCTCGTGCGCCTTCATCGACACTTAAGCGCTCTCTTCAATTCTGGTACATTGTCATCAACAATTTTGAGCTCTCAACAACTCTCGTGCGCTCTACATCAAATCTCGTATAGTTTTATCAACACTTATGCGCTCTCGTCAACTCTTGCGCACTCTCATCAACTCTCATGCGTTCTATATTGTATAGTTTCATCAATACTCATGCCCTCTTATCAACTCTCGTATAGATTTATCAACTCTCATGCACTCACATCAATTCTCGTGTGCTCTCGTATGCTCTCATCAACTCTAGTGTGCTCTTCATCAAATCCCCTATAGTTTCATCAACATTCGTGCGCTATCATCAACTGTCGCGCGCACTCATCAACGCTCATGCGCTCTTCATCAACTCTCGTGTTCTCTTCATCAAATATCGTATGGTTTTATCGATACTCATGCGCTCTCATCAACTGTCGTGCGCTCTTCTCGTGCGGTTTTGCCAACTCTCACGCGCTCTAATCAACCCTCAAACGCTGTCATCAACTCTAATGTACACTCACTGTTCACTGTCGTCGCATTTTGTACGCTGTCCTCAGTTTTGTTGCGCTTTCATCAACTATCGCGCACACTCCTGAGCTCTGCATGATGATCAACCCTCGTGCATTTTCATCAACTTGGCTTCTACGCTTTCACGTTGGGTTCTCGTCAACTCTTCGGCTCTTACGCTGTTTTTACACTCGTGCACTCCAATCAACTCTCGTACGCTCTCGTCAACTCTCAACGTTCTCGATGGAATTTCTACGTTTTCATTAACTCTCCTGTGCTCTCACCAACGATCGTGCGCTCTCGTCCACGCTTGTATACTGTGGTCAACTCTCAAGCACTCTCTTCAACTCTCGTACGCTGTCGTCAACTCTCTCACGTCCTTATATGAACGATCTTTTGCTCTCATCATGCTATTTCATCAACTCTTGTCCGCTGTCTTCAACTCTCGTACGCTCTCGTCAACACTCGTATACTTTCTTCAACTCCAGTGCGCTCTCGTCATCCCTCCTAAACTGTCGTCAACTGCTACGCGCTTTTGTCAATCCTCAAACGCTCTCATCCACTTTCACGCGCGCTTGCCTCTCTTATAAACACTCATGCATTCTGCTAACTCTCGCAACTTGTCTTCAACTCTCATGCGCTATCATCCAGCCCTATACTCTGACGTTAACTCTTTTGAACAGTGTAACCAACTTTCCTGAGCTTTCATCAACTCCCGTACGTTCTCACCAACTTTCGTTTCCTCTCATTTACTCACGTGCGCTCTAATCAACAATCACGCGCTTTCATTTACTCGGATGCGCACTCCTCAACTCTCACACGCTATTGTTTCCTATGGACAAGCGAATTTATTTTCTCTTTGCTACATCAACTATTTATGATTTTTTAGAATGGCGATAAGGGCGAACATTTCAGGGATGTAGAAATCACTGAATATATAGCGGGACTCAGTGGAAGTGAAAAGAACTATATAACAGTGATTTAGCCCAAAGAAGGGAAAAAAGGAACAGATTAAAAATAAACAATTTTGGTTTTGGAATTCTAGTTTACTGTTTTTATTAAGTCTGAAAAGAGGCCTGATGAGTCACAGCACGAATGTGATCAATATTTAACGTTAAATATGACAAGTACCAGATGTTCTTAGATAAATTTATTTCCCACTTTTCAAACAGTTTACAGATGTATATCCTTGTACGTTGTTATGTGTTAAAGCCCTCTTAATTCTAACCGATGTCTGGTTTATTATATTCATTCCCTTAAAACATAGCCCTTAAACCTTGATTCCTTGATGGAACGCAAATAATAAAATAGTGCCGCTTAATCGGCTTGCTCATGCACAGCTGATATCGCCTTTAAGGTCATCGAAGTTGATGTGGCCCCATCTGCCAGAGCCGTCCACCAACTTGACACGTGCTTTCTGACCAACAAAGGAACGGACGTCCCAGAACTTGCGAGTCATCGTTTCATTACATGCACCAGTCGCTTTTTTGACAACCTGCAAAACATGGTCAGTTGAAACTTCTGTAAGCGACAACATAAAATACCAGGCCAAAGTAGCCTCTTATAGTCATTTTCTTCATCATGCAGCATTCACTAAAACATATCTTTTTAACTTACACATTTTTGAGGGACTGGAGGAATAACCAAGAAAGGCAATTAACGTAGCAATGAGCGTGGAATAAAATTTAACAATTTGTGTATTCTCACCCGGTGGCCAATAAGCAACTCTGCACGAACTGTGTTATAATCACAGCCTCCTCCAATCAAGAATGAAATATGTTTGCCCACGATCTTAAAGAATGGGGAAGTGAGTGTTCCTTGGGGACTGTCTCCTTGTGCTTTTCCTGCTGTTGCTGCAATGCAGGGTCTGTTTTCGTATCCCCCAATCCACCAGTCTCCCTGTTGATTGGCAGGATCAGTGCCGCGAGCTGTTGGGTTGTCACCATAGGTAGGTTGATTGTTAAACGCTGTACCAGTCCTTTTCCAGCCATGCAAACCAGCTTCGAAGTCGAACTTGCACGCTTTGGAAAAAGCGAAGAAAGGAAGAGAAGAACAAGAAGGAGAAGGTTAAAACAACAACGAAGATGGTGGTAAATACAGAGATCAGAGCTATGTCATGGCGATTATTAAAACTACCTTTGTCAGTTACGAAATGCTTAAAGAACACTAAGAGGAAGATATCAAGGAAATTTTGTTTGAAGAGAGAATAAACCATAATCAGAGTTTTAGTGACTTTTCCATTTCCATCCTGACCATCTGCAGGCCAAGACACATTTTTCTACTCTTAGAGCACTATTAGAATAATTTTAAACAAAACCGAACCATCATTTTTTAAACTATAATCAGAGTTTTAGCGAGTTTTCCAAGACATAAGGCGATAAACTAGAAAAAAATGGGGCCGATTTTTTTCAAGTTGCAATCCATTTTCCTCCTGGTCTTCTGTAGCTCAAGACAATTACGTTTACTCTTAGAGCACTAGAAAAGTAATTTAAGCAAAACTGGACCATTATTTTTGTGTTTTCTCTGATACAAATATGTCTTTTGGGCTATTTAAAGTAGCACTAAAATTGGTGAGAGTGGCTGTCATTCCCTATATTCGCCCTAAATCCGCCTGTGAAATACTATTTAACAAAACAAAATTGAACATGTTCTGAATCGTTTCTGTGGAAAGCTGCATGTTCGAAAGGCTTTGGTCGTAGATAAAGTTCGTCATAAATTAGATTAAAGACTAACGTTTTCTTTTAACCCATTTGTTTTCGGAGGGATAAGAAAATGTCGTTTGGGTACGAAATAAGATAGAGCTAAGATTTTCGAAAACAAGGAGAAAGCGGTTGGTAAATTCGGCGGATAGGATTCGTTTTCCTGAAATTTTCTCTGATGACCGCGGAAATAATTTTATATTCAGCGAAAAGAACCAAACAGCTCAAATTGTATCAGCTTGAATCACAAAGTTTCCTTTAAAGGCACTAAAATAATATCGAAAAACAGAGTACAACGCTATTCTAAGCATTTTCCTAACCATTCGTCGTTCATAGGTGCCTTGGACAGGTGGGAGCTAGTACAGGAACGTGTTCTACTGACAGAACTACAAAATAACAGGTTTACAGCGGAGCTGCACAACTACAAAACAAATCAAAAACACATACAGTAGATCTTACTTGGGCATTCTTGTTTGGTTGAAATCTTTTCTTCCAAAGATGCCAAAGCCTTTTGGATCTGAGTCAAAGCAGTTTTAATTTCTTGGTCGTGGCAGAGGTTGAGTACATTTTGGTTGCCTTCAACGACGACTCTTTCGAAATTCGGATGTTTGGTTGTGTTTGTTCCACTTGGTTTGCTGATGGCGTTACACTTAAACGATACAAAAATCGCAAAGAAAGCGATAAAATACAGCCAAATTTGAGCAGACATATTATCAGCGAGATGTCTCTGTTCAAAGTGACAAAGTTATAATGACTCATCAGTACAAAACTGTGAACTTCGATATTGATTTAATTTAAACACGTTTTATCTTGGCGAGAAAGCACTCATACAATAGCGCGTTGCACTATTACTAAAAATAGATAGACCCCTTACGTGACTCAGACGAAGTCAAAGGCTTTGTATGAGCGTGATGTGTTTTAACGTGATTTGAACATTTTGGGGGCTTCAAATATAATAAATACAAGGCAATGTTAGTAGATAGGAAACAAGGATTCTGGCACACTTTCAAATACGTAGCATGTTAACACAAGTCAAAATTTATCTTATTTTATGTTAAAATTCAACAAAAAATAATTTGATTCTCGTTCCCCAATTTGTGCTCGTTCGCGAACGTAAAATATTTTCAAACAAATTCCTCGTCACTTTGAGCATAATTGTCAAGTTTGTGTTCAATTGTTCAAATCATTCAATCCCTGACTTTTGTTAAATTTAACATAAATCATGTTAATTGACTTTTTGTTATTTACGTTGGCGAACGAGCAGAAAATCGATCATCTCATCCAATTTTGATTATTCGTTAAATTAAACGTCAACTGACGTCAATTTCTGTTTTGTGTTAACATGCTACGTATTTGAAAGTGTGCCAGAATCCTTGTTTCCTATCTACTACTTTTTTTCCCCTCATATTTACCAGAAAAAAACATATCATTTCGGTGAGAAAATTTCACTCTGGACGACTTCAGGAAAATTCTGTCGCCGGCGATGGCAAAAAAAAATTCCACTCTGGGAAAATCTGGAGTGGAATTTTTTCCCAAAGGGGGAAAAATTTAGAAAAGAAAAGAAAATGTCTGATTCCGAAGAAGAAGAAATCGATTTCACTCCTGAAATTATTCGAGAAATCTGCACAACATGGCAATCTCACAAAAATCCCAGGCTGGAACATTTCAAAAATATCATCCGCAAAAATCAGGGGAAAAATCAAATTCCACTCAAAGATCTCGAATTTTATCAAAAAGAAATTCTCTCCCAAATTCCCCGTGATGAAATCACAAGAAAAAAAGTCAGGGATTTCGTCAAAGCTTCCAAATGGAAAAAAGTCAATGGCAACGATCACGGCATTTTTAATCACATAACAGGTCACGACGGAAATGATTATGAACACCTGGAAAAATTCCTCATCGACGACTTTAAATATTTTTCACTGGCATATGATGACCTTCATCTCAGCAGAAAAAAGTTTCTCAATTGCCATCAAGTTCTTTTCGCCCTGTTGAAGAAGAACGGTTTCAATCCAAATGAAGATGATTTCAAACTGCTCAAACTTCCATCCAGACGGGCGGAACAAGAAAAAATAATCCAAACAATCTTCAAAAAATGTCATTGGAAATAAAAATGGACCCATTTGAAAAAATAATTTTCAATGAAGCCGAGCGAAGCGAAGCGAGCGAAGCGAGTGACCATGAAGATTGTTCCACTTGCTCAGAGGAAGAAACAAGAAGCGCGGATGAGACTCCGACAACATCGGATGATGAATTCATTGTGTCTGATTCGGAGATGGCGGAAGCAGAACAAGAGGAGTGCGAAGAAGATCAAATCGAACTCCTTTTTGAATCTTTTGTCAATCTCCAGGAGGAACACAAGATTCTCAAAAAGGAACTCCAAAAGCAAAGCGGCCTTCTCTGGGAAATCCACCGGGAAATGAACGAAAGCCAAGCGAAACGAAAGCGATGCTAAGCGGTGTTTTGAAATAACAGACTTTGTGAATATTAATGTGAAACATTCATATTCTGACACGCCAACGCAATCTGTCATTTTGAAATCGCCAGGTGGCATTCTCGGAAAGCTGAATAAATTTTCTCAGAATAACTCGCCACTTCACGTGCACACACACGCCTGCAGGTCCATTGTCTTTTTGGCTTCTTTTGTCCGGCGCGTGCTACTTATCTGCCTATAATAAATTTTCACGTGAAAGACAATAGATTACATTCCACACTTCCCTAACAACCCGAGTCGCTGAAGCTCAACACAAAATTTATTTTTGGCTCAGCCTGTTGATAGAGAAGTGTGGAATGTTTTGACGTCATATGTCTGGGAAGTGAATCATCACAAGAAACGATGGTTAAGATAGCTTTTCCACATCACTTATTTTTTGAGATAAGTTCTGAAATGCATCACATCTTCACATGCTTGTTTATATTTTTTGATTGTGAGAAGATTATCGCATGTTCTTTTGATTTCTTCCAAATAAGATGCCACTGGTCGTCTTTGGAGAATTGAGTTGAAATAATTCATCGTTGCTGTTTCAATCTCTTTCGTTTTTTCATAATTCTCAGAAAGTTGGTCTTCATCCCAGCGATAAATCTCATAAAACTCGATAAGACCAATATTTCTTAGAAAGTAGTTTTCCTTCAAATCAAATCGGTGTTCGACATTCATTATTTTAGAAGAAAACATTAAATAATTGCCATTTCAATGATTGACTTTTTTAGCCAAGCTTTTCCACATCGCTCAATGGAACCCAAGAATTAAATTTGTCAGAATAACTTTTCCATTTTACAAGCGCGAGTTTTCGCTTATTATCACGGCGAATAACCTTTTCAATTCGAAACACATCTTGCGTTGTTCTTTGAAGTTCCGCCTCGTAAAATGATCCGGTGATTGATTCTCCCAACAGATCGACTAATTTATACGTTACAGGGTTTGTGTTCTTTATTTCGTCAATCACAAATATCTCCACTGTCCAGTTCGACGTGAAACCTTTGTCAAATATCTTTCGTTTAAACTTTGAAATTCTCACCCTATCACCAACCCTGAATTTTGCCGGGTTGTGTTTAGCATAAATTAAATCTCCGTATAAATTAGCGAAAACCTTTTTCTCATTTTCCTGTTTGCTCGCCTCTGCGGGACTCATCCGAATGCTCGAATGAAAACGATGATTATATTCATCCAGTAATTTGTCAAGTTTGTCCCAGTATATTGTATTGTTGTTAGCAGAAAACATCCGGAAGAGTTTCTCCTTGAAAGACCTGTTCCAGCGCTCAACAACAGATGCTTTTTCTTCATTTTCTGTTGTATACAATTTTACCCCATTCTTATCAAGCAGATTTTTCATTGTTGCGTTGAAAAATTCAGACCCTTTGTCACTCCAAAGCATTTTCGGTTTTCGCTTCGTTTTAAATATATCTCGGAAAGCATCAGCCACTGTTTGACCTCGCTTGTCTTTCAGGGGGCGAATCCAACCGAACTTTGAGAAAACATCGATCACCATCAGGAGATATCTGATCCCTTTATTCCACCTCGAAAATTTCCCCATCTCGACCAGATCAGCTGCCCAGATGTTGTCAATCCCATATGACAAAACTCTTCGTTTTGGAAAGCGCCGCCTGATTGGCCGGTGAAGTTCATTTGCCAGATTTTGAGCCCAGCCTTCACTCAAAATCTTTTCCCGTTTTTTGGGGCACCGAGGCCAAGTTTTTGTTTTGCTTGAATTGTGTTTCTCGCCAAAGCATGCCCCCATTGCCTTTCTTTCCAGGGAATGGCATCCAAAGCGGCAACCATTTTCCTGTCTGCTTCGTTCTTGCATTTGCGCGGATCCGCTTTCTTCGCGCAGACTGAATAATCCACATCGTGTTGCATAGCAACTGCGTCTGTTTTTCCTGTGGGCTGCTGCATAATTTCGAGAATTTTTCCCTTTTCATCAAATCTGACTTGTTTTTCGAGTGGGTTATAAGGGCCTGTATAATTATGCCCTGGGAGAGTGAAACCTTTCTTTGGTCTTGGCAGCTTCCCAATCAGGGAATGAACATCTAAAGCACCCCCATCCAAATCTGCTCGATCTGTTTTATATTTTCTGTTTGGTCGGATCGCCGTACTCAGTTGATTGAGCATATCGGAAGAGGTTTTGGCAAGAAATGGTTTCATCTTGTCCAGGGCAAAATCCAATGCTTTCTTTTGAGTGTTTTTGTTTCGCAATAATTCACTGGCTCCATAACGACCCATTTCAACTGTCTTTTTTCCCAACCAAGGCAGCGCATGCGCGACGCCAGTCAGCGCAAGTTCACCAAAGCCCTCACCTTGTGAGGGCAGACTCAGTTTCCCGAAACAAATTGAGCTTTCTTTTTCCCGCAGGAAGCGCATCGAGCTTTCACCATTGTCCTGTTGTTTTTTGTTGTGACGCGGCGTTCTGAACCGGGTACATTTGGCGTGAATCTTTTTTCTTTCAAGCAATAGATTTCCATTTTCAATCGAAATATTCTTTTATGAATTTTTCATTTTGCGTCGTATCAGCCAGACTGAGAGGCTTGAGAATATCATAGAAATCTTTCCCCTGCGACCATTGATGGAGGAAATACAGGCAATAATACCCGCAAAGAACGCTGTCTATGTTTTGATACTGACTGCTGTTCCAAATCACCGGTTTGGAACTTTTGAATTCCTGGGGAAATCCCATCCCAAAAGAGTCAAAATACCACGTGGCATCAGAACTTTCTCCGGAGGTTGACGCAGGGGCTGATTGTGGTCGAGCTGAGCGAAGCGAAGCGAGCGAAGCGAGAGCTGGTGGCTTTGTTTTTCCTGGTGGTTTCCCCTTTCTCATATTTCCCAGTTTTTTCATGATCAAATCACCAGATTTTTCAACTACTTTTTTGCCGAGTTTATCCCCAGCGTGAGAAATTCCTGATTCCAATGCTTTTTTCGCAATGGGTTTTGCGAATTTATTGAAGACGACTGATGCAACCTTCCTCATTGGTTTGAAAATATTGTCCACAATGACACCTGTTCCTTTATGCCGGAAGACAAACCGCCCCAGCTGGGGGTGGAAAAAACGAGAGAATTCATAACTTTTCATTTTATTTGTTTTTTCAAGATAAGCGAGAACGCTGTATCGGCTCCATTCAAATCAACAAATTCAAACAACATTCAAACAACCCGCCTTTTCCCATCGGTGATATAAATCCGAATGGAGCTTATTCTGTTTTTATTCACAGGGCTGAACATCACTCTCATGGGTTCCAAAGTGAAACTATAGGAGGCCTGCAGAACAGATGTTGAAAAGAAGAAGATGATATCACTCTCTTCCCCATCCACAAGCGAATCACTTGTGAGATCGCAATGAACGTTCAACATATCAGTGTCTTGACTGAGGTTTGGAACTCTGGGGCCAACATTGACTTTATCTTTCAGAATCTTTTTATCGAAACCAACGAGATCGCCAAAGTTGGATTTCTCGAGATCAAGTTGCCAGTTTTCTTCCAGCGTGATTGTTAATCTGAAAGTTGTGGGAGAGAAAGCAAGATTGATTGGGAATTTTTCATTATTTCCTGGGGTGCTGCCTGCGAGGGGGCCTGTTGCGTTTCGAATTGCCGCATTCAAAGTGGAATAATCCCAAACCCCAGCGGGAAAGGTGATATCGGAAAATGTTTTCCCACCGTCAGAGCTGAATCTGATCAGCTGATTTTTCAATGCCGCAGTGATGTTATACCACGTAAAACTCATATTGATAATTCTGTTCAACCCAACAACATATTGGGAATCTGGGTCCAAAACAATGGGCCGATTGAATTTTGTTGTGAAATTTTCTGGTTTGTTTCCCCCAGTCTTGACGGAAAAGGAGGACAGGACAATTTCTCTTTCGATTTCCATTTTAGGGCTTGAAATAATTTCTGAAGAGCTTCTCATGCTGGGAACGATTGATGACTCCCTCTTTCAGGAGAAGATCGAGAATGCCAACTCCAGTGTTTCTGATTCCCTGATTCGTATTCCCAGCAAGAATGGAGCCAACGATGACTTCAAGTTTCTGGAGGAGATCTGCGGGGTTGGAGAAAAAACGGATGGCGCCGCCTTTTTTTCTTTTTTTCAACCCCGAACCCATCTGTGTCGCTTTCGTTTTGTAATGCTTTATGCATTCATTCAGAGCTTTGAATGAACGATCTATCCTTTGATGTTGCCAATTCTTTTGCTCTTCCGTTATTTCCCCTTTCTTGAATTTTTTGGTCCAAGATGATTTATACCCTTTCAATTGATTTCTTCTGAAGTTTGCAATGGTCACAAGATCATTGATATAATGGATTTTCTTCGCTGATGAGACATTTGGTTCACTGAGAGTTTTCTCCGCAGTATCATAATTCGTGAGGTCCAAGTCATTCAAGATCTGATTGGCTTCATCTCCTTTTTCCTCTTCCTCTTCATCACCCGGCGCAAGAGCATAATCGGGAGAGTCGTCTTCTTCATATGCAGGTGGATCTTCCCCCATCTCTTCCACAACTTCTTCATATGTTGGAGGAGCTGCTGAAATTTGCTTCTTGGGTTGGGATGGAACGGCCTCATCAAACAAGCCTTCGACATCCATATCTTCAAATGGGTCGACTTCGGGGAGATAATCGATTTCTGCTGGTTTGGCTTTTTTCTTTTTCCGGGGAAGTGGCCGAAGCGGCCCCAAATTCGACGCAATCACCTCATCCAATTTCGATGTGATGGGTTTGAATGTTTTTTCAAGTCCGATTTGACTTGTCTCTTCACCCAACTTTTTCTGGGTGATAGCATTGTGAACAAAGTTGATTTTTTTCCCCAAAGCAGATTTGCTTTTAGCCATTTCTTGCCATTTCAAAAGACTCATTTTATATCCCAGAAACACAAATTTGGGGTGAAGAACAAGATAAAGAACGCCATGTTCAAATAAAATGAAGATTCCAAATTATGATTGTCAGGATCCAATCACAAATTTCAAACAACTTCACCCTTTCATGCCGGATCGAACTTTCAGAATGTTGATCTGTGGCCCTTCAGGATCGGGGAAAACAAATGTTCTCCTGGATATGATTTTCCGCCTGCTCTTCTACGATAAAATTTTCCTCTATGCGAAAAATCTTGACCAAACCAAATATCAACATCTGCTGAAAACATTTCGCCCAATCAGCAAAGAAGCTGGGTATGACGTCGTGGAAGCATCCCCGGATGAAATCATCCCAGTTTCTGAATTGTCAGGGGAGAATCAAAAGCTGGTTGTTTTCGATGATTTTGTTTCCGAAAAAAACCAAAAGCCATTGATTGATTATTTCATTCAGGGCAGGCACAAGAAATGTTCTGTGATTTATCTTTCGCAAAGTTATTTCGGAACACCAAAAGATATCCGCCTGAATTGCTCGCATTTTTGCATCTTCGAATTCCCAAGCAACAAAGAAATTACGGCGATCTGCAGGGAGAACAATGTCAGCAAAGAAGATTATCGGAAAGCAACGCATGATCCGTTCTCTTTCCTGTATGTGGATAAGCCGAGGAAATTCATTGCCAAAAACTTTGATGAAGGCATTTAAAATGAGTTATTCAAATGGATTGCTGTCTGAAACAAGCACCTCCCAGGGAGGAAAAGATGGAAAAGATGGATTGCCAGGAGTTGGTTTCAAGCTGACGCCAGCAGGGGACTTCGACCTGCAAAGGAAACGCCTGACAAATGTCGCTGAAGGAACGGGGAATTCGGATGCAATTACCAAACACCAAGTTGACACGCTTGCAACGCAATTGCGGGCAGATTCTCTCCAGGTGGATGGTTCCTCGCATATGACTGGGGATCTTGATCTCAGGGGACAAAAACTCATCAACCCCGGGGAAATAGAAATGAATCGCAAACTGATCGTCAATCTGGACACTGATGAAAACCAGGATTTGTCAGCGGTGAATATGATCACTCTGAAAAAATTCCACCCTGCTGCTCCGGCTCACACTCATGAAGTCACGAAGGATATTGATTTAAAAGAACTTTTCAACGTGAAAAACTCAAAACAACAAACATGGCATGATTTGGGAGCGCATTATAACAACCTGGTTTCTTATAATGACGCCAAAAATATCTTTCTCAGCCGCAAAGAGACGTTTCCAATGGAGACGGCTTTGGATATGGGAAATCACACCATTTTTAACGTGAAAGATCCTGAAGTTGCCGATCAGGGCGCAAATATGCGATATGTGGATGCCCAATCCGCGAAAAAGCTTTCGTTGGAAGGTGGAACAATGACCGGAAACCTGGATATGAACTCGCAACAAATCAACAATATTGCAGCGCCAACTCTCAAGCATCAACCCACGTCAAAATCTTATGTGGATAACCAGATAGGAGGTGTGGTAGCCCACACGATGGAATTAGAAGAGAAGATCAAAAAATACGTAAATGAATCGCATATCACGTCAACCTCTCACCCAAAGGACGCATTCCGCTATCTGATGGAAGATGTGGATGAATCCAGCTCTAAACATCATATGACAGTGACTGGGATAAGTGATTTTCCAGATTCGCCGCATCATTTCAACAAGAAGGCTTATGACTTACAAATCACAAAAAATCTTTTTAATGAATACTCTGGGAGACTTGGATTCAATATGTACAAACTCTCAGAGGGAGAATACACCGTGTGCGTGGAATTCTTCCCCGCGTCAATGGATGGCGTGAGCGTCAACGTTGTGAGCACAAGTCTGAATATAAATCAGCAATCAACTAAGAAGTTTTCGGGGTATTCCAGATCCATCATCCACATGCACAAATGGAGGATTTCCCCACCTGAATTCATCTATCTGGATTTGAAATGGCGAGGCACTGCCGAGTCAGCTGAAAAAGGAAATGCAAATCTGATCATATATGGCATTGCTGGTTCTCAACCTGATGTTGAAAGCAGCGTCTTCGATTCCCCTTTCGTTTTCCAAGCGGGGAAGATGGTCATGGAGACTGACTTGGATTTGAATTCGCACTCCTTGTTGAATTTGCCGCTTCGCCCGTCAAAACACTTCATTTTTGCAAGATTTGTGAAAGGAAAACACGGTGATTGTTTGATCTTCCCAAATGAAGAGGAAGATGAAACAAATTATTGGCAACAATTTGGATCTGACTTCCGGATTTTGAATGTCACGGTTTTCATTCTTCAACGCGGTTCCAACCCAGTGAGTGGAGCAACCATCATCATGACAAGTGTTGTTAAAGGAGATCGCATCACTCGGAAAGCAGTCAGACCTTCCACCAATTCATTTTGTTCACTGCAGTTCACCTTCAATCTCCATGTTGGGCAGGAAGAAGCTTTCTATCTGGCTCTCTCGGATGGAAATGCCATTCAAAGAGCAAAAGCGACAATTCTGATTGAAAAATGATTTTCTCCCTGAAAAATGGGAGCGAGCGAGCGAAGCGAGCCGAGCCGCGCGAAGCGAGCGCGAAAACAAAGCATTTTTGCTTTCTATCACATCAACCCCGCAATTCAGGAAGAAGAACTGGAAGAGATCAAAAAACTTTTTCGATTTTATCACAAAAGATTTTGGTGCCTGAAACGACTTTACAGTCGATTCAAGAAGTTGAATCTTTCCCTGAATTTGACTTCCACTGGATTGGTGGCAATCGGCACGATTGCTGGAGCCGCGACTTTGAACCCAATCATTTTGGGAGTTATCTCCGGAGTGGGATTGCTTGTGAAAACGGTTCACGAGATGAAGAACCTGAAATCAAAGATTGACATGGCCAAGTTCGCCTTCACCACTTATGAAAAAACTCTGACTGAGTTGAGATTTGCTTTGAGATCAGGAAAATTCGACAGGGACGAATTTCTCCCTGCGATGGAAGCGATTGACGGGATCGTGATCGACTTGGGGTTGAATCTGGAGAGATTTGAGAGGGAATATGAAGGAAGATTTGAGTGAACGACCGAAGGGAGTGAGCCGGGAGTGAGTTTTCATTTCTGGGAAATGAAAAATCTTTGCTGCCAGTTAAGGCTTTGACAAAAGCAAAACGAATCCAGGTTTCCATTTTAAAGTCTATCGTTCTCGCGGGGAACTTCCAGATCCCTCGTTTGTGATGTTCTTCCCAGTCCTCTGGCCAGGGGAAATGTGAATATCGCCGATTGTCAAAATATTTGTTGAGATCCTCAAAATTTTTCACAGGAAAGTTGGCGCCTGTGCCAGGGTTGAAAAGCATCAGCAAGGTCTTCTGCTTTTCCACGTCGACATCTTCAGTCACAACCCACTCTGGATACTTTTCTCGCAGCCTTGGATAATATTTACCAAAATTACCAGCGCTTTCCTCCGCTGTCAGGGGCAAAAATGTTTCCGAAATTCCCTGCAATTGCGAAGTTGGAGGGGGAGGGGAACTTCCAGGGCATGATTTGGGATCCGCTTTTTCAACTTTGAATTTTGTTCCATCGCTTCTCCGGGTGAAAGAATTTCTCCCGCTTTTCAATGCATCATGGATTGTTCTCGCATCGATCCCCAAATCAGATGTCGCTGCTGAAACACTGCGATAAATCTTTGTTGAACTGGGGGAAATGATTTTAACGGGAATCGCATGCGGTTTCTGGGAGATGGTTGGGATTTCTCCAGCCGCTTAGGGAAGAGAACCCACCGGTTCCTTGTCGAAAATTCGTTGCATGAAAAAATCCTTTGCATCTTTCCTGATTTTCCAACTCTGGCACCAGCCAGTTCTCCGGAAAGCCAAATAAACCGCTTGTCTCGTGACGCCAAGCCATTTCGCCATTTCCGTTTCTGTTTCAAATTTCTCCAGGGGAGGATCACTGGGAGATTCATGAACTGAAAAACGAGTGACTTTTTGGTCGACAACTGCCACTTCCCTCCCACGAAACTGAAATCTATTTCTGCCTTCATTAACCGCTTTGTTCAAAGATTTGGGAGAAAAGTGCATGAATTTCGCCAACTTCGCCTGGGATGAAAATCTCTCGCTGAGCCTTTCTTTGGAAACTGCATCTATCAAAACCCACATTTTGATAGGTGGAAAAAAAATAAATAAAATTCGGAATATTCTGGGGATGAATTTTCAAAATCCATTTTTTGCCTCAAATTCGGCAGAACTCAAGAGTGAATTTTTTGCCGCTTTTCGGGGGTCGAGCCAGAGCTCTTTTTGAGATTTTTTTTGGAGAAGAATTTTTTCTCCCTCAAAAAGTTTTGGGAGGAATGTCTGAGAAGAATACCCCCCTGAATAGGGAGGTGGAAAAAAACACTATGCTGAAAAACACAGGTAAAAACCCACCCCATAGAATCTAAAAATGGTTAACGACCAAAAATAAAAAATGAAAAATTTTGGGGGATGAAATGATTTCCAAAAAAAAGAATTTCTGGACTTAACCACACGCACTTGAGGGGGTTTTTTCATTTTCTCCTGACTTTGGCAGAAAAACGCGTCTCAGTTGTTAAATTTACCCCAGTTGGGAGCCAAAAAAACCACCTGTTTCGACAAAAAAACCCAGAAGGGAGACAAATATTCCCTCCCAAATACCCAGAAACTAGACAGTTTTTAACGCAAGATGGATTTGTCCCACCCAGAGAATCGACGCGAGGAAATCTTTTTCCGGAGTTGGAAAAAGATTTTGAATATTCCGCTGAAATCTGGGAGGAAAAACTCTGGGGAATCTGGGAAAACGAATTCATTTGCCAGAGTTGGATTCCTCAAATTATTTTTCTGGATTCAGAATTCATTTTTCCCCCGAAACCGAATACCAAATTCTTCCCGGAGCGGATTTGGGAAAAATCAACCGATCGTGCGTGGAAAATCTGCCCAAATGAACTGAAAAAATCTGGGGCAAAATCAGGCCTACCACACGTGGCAAATCTGAAAAAATCAGGAAAAAGGGTTCTACCCAAATTCACTGAAAAAATCACAAAAATATTTTTCAGAATCAGATTCTGGAAAATAATTTGGAGTTTCCTCCAGATCTCAGCGAGATCAAACTTCATCGTCCTCATTCTTGTCCTCAAACTCATCGAATTCCGAGGCAGCCTGCACTATTTCCTCCACCAAAACTTCGTCCACAATGCATGTGATTGCTTTCACATTTCCGCAGAAAAGATGTTTGATGGAAAAGACGACTTGCCCGCGGAGAGGACAGCCAATGAGTTCTTTTTGCTTCAAGATGGGTTTCTTTTTCCCATCCGCGCACAGCTCCCAAAATCTGCAGGAGAAATCCGTTGTGGGAATTTTGGAGGGATAGATTTTTGCGTAAATCTTTTCCTGCTCGGATTTGTCAGTTTTCACGAGAATGAAATCTCCCTCCTGAAATCGAGCAAAAGACGGGGAAATCTCTTTGATTGCCTGCTTCTTTTTCATCGCAGCAGAGTTGAAATGTTTTTCCAGATTGTTGAAGAAACTAATGAACTCGCTCGGAATAGTGATGCCCATAGAAAACGATTCACCCTCATGAAGGAAAATCTTGAATTTGGTTTGGAGTTTCACTTTGAACCGTGAGTCCATGTGGAGGCAGGGGAGAAGGCAGAAATTAATTTTTCCAGAAGATTTCTTACAGGGGTCTCCGAGAGAGCAGTCGGGGATAGATATTTTCGCGGGATTCATTTTTTGGGAGGAGATAAAAAAATGAATTAAAACGCAAAAATCCATTTTTCCATGAACTTGCGATCCTCTTCCGATCGGACTGGGAGAAAACCAGTGGCCATATCCACAGCTTTTTGAAAGTTTCTTTCTGCGTCACACGCTTTTTCCCAGTCCGTTTCCTCTTTGATTTTTTCAGCCTCTTTCGGAGGAGTGGATTTGTTTTCACTTGACATTTTTTCTCCAATGAAGAAAAAATTCAAAACGCATTTTGCAAATCCACAAGGGCATCATCCATCGCAACCCGAGCCAGGTTATGATGTTTATAAAGCCCTTTTTTGGGGTGCGCGTGCATCGCCGTTTCCAATGCAGCTTTCTTTTTCATGAGATAGATGAATTCTTGCAATCTGGGAGAAACCCAAGTGACTTCGTGCGATTTTTCCCCTGAATCCAGAAAATGAGTTTTTTTCTTGCAGAGTTGATTGAAAAAAACTGTGCGTGATAACCCAAATCGTTCCCGAATTTCCTCTGCGGTGAAAAAATCTTCCCCATCAATCTGGATGAATGGTGAGTCTTCTTCCTCCCGAATCCAGAACACTTTTTGGTCGGTTCTTCTGGTATATTTAGTGTTGCCCGATTTGAGAACTCGCAAAATCGTTTTGGAGGGAAGCCCCGTTTTTTCGCTGGCTTCTTTGAATGTGAAAAAAGTTTGCTTTTCTTTTCCTTCTTCCTGTATTGAAAACTTCATTTTGAATGAAATTTGTTTTTTTATTCAAAATGCCAACCCTGAAAGAATTAAGAGATCATGCACGTTCGGAAGGAATGGTGGGATTCTCCCGGATGAAAAAAGCTGATCTGGAAAAAGAGCTGCAAAACCCACAGAGAAAAATCATCAAGAAAACATCTTTTCCTGCGGTGAAATCAACTATTCAAAAAATTCTTCCAGAAAGAGCCGCGGCAGTTGTTGAGTCATCCATTGATTCAATGAATTCCTGGTTTGGAAAGATAAAGAAAAGAGTTAATTGGAATCTGAAGGAAAGAGCTCGGGAAAAACTGTTGACGTTGAATGCGAAAATTGGAGAGATGTTGAAGAAACCTGAATTTGATATTGAAGAAAAACCAGGGTTGGGTGGATCGACTTTTGTTGTCCAGGGAAAAGAAGGATATTCCGCAGAAGGATTCTTGAAGAACGTGAAAGGAAATGTGATGGCAATTCTGAAGAAACATTTTGGGTTCAAAGTGAAAATGGTTTTGGTTTGCAGAATGATTTCTCATAATTTGGCAGAGGAAACATCCATTGAAAATGACGCCTTCTTTTCTTCCCCGGTTGAAGAAGTTTTTGAAGGAACTGACTTGGAACAATTGCTGAAAAAAATGAATGAATGGATGTTGGAAAACATGCGGAATTTCCAAAGAGGAAGAAGCAACTGGAGATTCTTGCGAGTTGAAAGATTAGAAATTCATCTGGATGAAATGACTGTTGGAAGATTCATTCCACTTCCTGATTGGCTTGCTGCTAAAAAAGCTTTGACAAACATGCAAAATGAAAATGATGATGAGTGCTACAAGTGGTGCATGGGAAGATGGAAAAATCCTGTGGAGAAAAATCCACAAAGAATAACTCCTTTGTTGAGAAAACAATGCGAGGAGGAATTCAATTGGGAAGGAATTTCATTCCCCATTTCATGGCGAGACATTGATCGATTTGAAAGACAAAATAACATTTCTGTGAATGTCTTGGGGATTGTTGAGGGGAACATCGCGACTTTGAGAAAAGCAAGGGAAAAGAAAGAGAATCATGTGATTCTTTTCAAACTGAAAAGCGGAGAAAATGAACATTTCGCTTTGGTGAATAATTTGAATCGTTTGTGGTTTGGAGAAGATTCTAAGAACAAAAACCAAAGGCATGTTTGTGATGGTTGCCTCAATTCATTCAACTCCAAAGAAACACTCGATGTTCATCAAGAATTTTGCACGGATGATGGAGTGAAAGCTGTTCTCTCTCCAGCAGAATCAACCATGAAATTCAAGAAAGTGGCATGCGCAACAACCGTTCCCTTTGTCATCTACGCTGATTTTGAGTCGATTTTGGAGAAAACAGAAAAGCAAATTGGGGAAAAAACAAAGCAAATTCAGCATCATATTCCCTGCAGCTTTTGTTTTCTTCCTGTGAGTCGAGTTGGGGTTGATTTTTCCCCAGTTTTCTTTCGTGGAAAAGAAGGAGATGATGTTGGGAGAGAATTTCTGGAGAAATTAGTTAATCATGTGAAATGGATTCTGAATGATGTGCGAGGACCAATGCTGAGAAAAAATTGGAAGAGAATTCTTTGGAAGAAAGGAGAAAAGGAAGCATTTGAGAAAACTGCTATTTGTTGGTTTTGCAGGAAAAAGATTGTGGAAAAAAAAGTTGCTGATCATTGTCACCTGACTGGGGAATTTCGCGGAGCTGCTCATGAATATTGTAATTTGCAAGCGAAAGTGCCAGATTTCACTCCAGTCTTCATTCACAATTTGGATGGATATGATTCCCATCTTTTCATCAAAAACATGGGAAATGAATTTGGAGAGATTGATGCAATCCCAAACAATGATGAAAAATATGTTTCTTTCTCCCTGAAAATTGTTTGGGGAACATTTGAAGATGAAGAGGGGAAAAAACATGATTTGAAACATGAAATTCGCTTTGTTGACTCCCTGAAATTTATGAATTCTTCTTTGGCAAATCTTGTTGGAAATTTGGGGAAAAATGATTTGCATTGCTTGAAAAGATTTTTCCCAGAGGATGTTGATTTGCTTTCCAGAAAAGGAGTTTTTCCCTATGAATTCATGGATTCATTTGAAAAATTTAATTGTGAACTTCCTGGGAAAGATGCTTTTTTCTCCCAGTTGTCGGGAGAAGAAATTTCAGATGAAGATGTCACTCACGCTAAAAATGTCTGGAAAAAATTTGAAATGTCAAATCTGGGAGAATATCACGATCTTTATCTCAAAACGGATGTTTTTCTCCTGGCAGATGTTGTGGAAAATTTCAGGAAAGTTTTATTGGAAAATTATCTATTAGACCCCGCATGGTTTTTGACTGCTCCCTCTTTCTTTTGGGATGCTATGTTGAAAATGACAGGAGTTGAGTTGGAATTGATTTGCGAAGAAAATATAGAAATGGTTCGTTTTTTTGAAAGGCAAATTCGTGGAGGAGTTTCCACAGTCTTTCACAGATTTTCTCGAGCAAACAACAAATTCATGGAAGATTTTGATCCTTCCCAACCATCAAAGTTCATCGTTTATCTCGATGCAAATTCTCTTTATCCAACTGCGATGGTGCAACCACTCCCTGTGGGAGGATTTGAATGGTTGAGTGAAGGAGCTTTGAAAAAATGGGAGAAGATTGTTGATGCGACAGGTCTTGGATGTGTCCTGGAAGTTGACTTGGAATATCCAGATGAATTGCATGATTTCCACAATGATTTTCCTTTGGCGCCGGAATTGCTGGAGGTAAATGGATTCTGTAAGTTGATTCCCAATCTCAAAGATAAAGAGAAAATGGTTTTGGATGGAAGGAGTTTGAAACTTTTTCTTTCCCTGGGAATGAAACTGAAAAAGATTTGGAGAGGAATTGGATTTCGAGAAGAAGCTTTCATGAAACCTTTCATTGAATGGAATACGAAACTGAGAACAGCCGCCAAAAATGATTTTGAGAAAGATCTTTTCAAACTGGCAAGCTGTGCTGTTTATGGGAAAACCATGGAAAATGTGCGGAACAGAATTAACATGAAACTGGTGAATGATAGGGAAGAAAAAAGCAAAGTTGGTGAAAAAGATCAACTTCCAACACGCAACCAAATTTGGAGAAAAAGTGGCTGCTATTCACATGAAAAAAAACAAAAGTTATTTTGAACAAACCAATTTTTGTTGGAGCAGCAATTCTCGATCTCTCCAAAATTTACACGTTCAAATTTCATTATGGTTATGTGAAAAAAAAGTGGGAGAAAGTCAAAGTTCTCTATTCTGACACAGATTCACTAATTTTGGAAATTGAAACGGATGATTTCTTCGCTGACACTGCTGGAGATGTTTAGAAATGGTTTGACACATCTGGATACCCGAAAGATCATTTCGCTGTGGAAAATGGCTTTCCTGTTGGGAAGAACAAGAAAATTTTAGGAATGTTTAAAGATGAAGCAGGAGGCAAAATCATTCGTGAATTTGTTGGGTTGAGACCAAAATCTTATTCCATCAAGATAGATGAGGGAAAAAAAAT